>CAKNYM010047346.1:11825-37380 GCA_932195095.1 Andricus curvator | reverse complement strand
GAGTACATAGCTATTTCAAATGTTAACTTTTAATTCCTTACTTCTATCTATCAGGAAATATTTATTCGAGGTACAGAGAGGAGTTGTCATGTTATTTCTTATTTTCAATAATTATTAATGACTATTCTGTCTAAATATAGAGTTTTATTTCAATAAATCAATTTACTTAATCTTCGTTTCATTTGAATTATTTCAAATCTTTATCGCTCTTAAAATAACTAGCTACTAAGTATTGAGTAATAAGGTTCTAGCGCCCTGGCATTCTAGTTATAAAACAGGGGTGGGACTCCGATGCCTTAAATCGAACGGACCTCTTTTTCTACCATGTGCGATAGACAACGAGGCGCGAGCGAAACCGAAACGATGGTTTCGAAAGCTCTCTTTCTATCGTCTATGGTAGACAGGGAGGATCTCATAATTATGAAACGACAAGTACGACTTGTCGTTCGCAACCATCGGACCCTCTCTGTCCACCATATACAACAGAAAGAGAGTTTTCGAAACGATCCTTTAACCTTTGATTGCACCTCGTTATCTATCTCACATGGTAGAAAGAGAGGTCCGTTCGATTTAAGGCATCGGAGTCCCGCCCCAGCTCATGCTGTTGCAACCTTATGACTCTCTCTGTCTGCCTCATACGATAGAAAGATCAGCAGTGGGACTCCGATGCTGTTTCGAAGTCGAACATCGAACAAACCTCTCTTTCTATCTCCATACGTTAGAAAAAGAGGTCCGTTCGGTTTTTAACTTTCGACACGCTATCGGAGTCCCACTGCAGTTTCAAACCGATCGTTTTGAATTCAATCGCTCCTTGTCTATATTTCATATGGTAGAAGGAGAGCTCCGATAGTAATGAAGCATCGGAATCCCACCCCTGCGTCCGTTATCCACGAAGTACTATAAGGAGACCGCACGCCTGTGGGCGGAGATTGTGGTAAACAGCCCACAAGCGCGATCGCCTGTCCTCGGATTTTTATTTCTTCCCAGATGAGAGCGCCACACGTGGCAAATTGACGAATTACGTTTCCTATAGTAGCAGAGGACAATTTAGTTACAAATTTTCTCTCAAGAGGCGCTCTCATCTGGGAAGAAATCTCGCTATGGAGAAAATCGGAGGAAAGGCGATCGCCAAATGGCGCCAGGTGAAATACATGGTGTGCGGTCTCCTTGTAGTACTTCGTGCCGTTATCATACAAATGCATGCGACGAAACCGTATTTTTATGATAACTTGGAAAATAATTATTTTATACCATACGTGTACTGGGATATTATTGTTTATTTGTTAAAAGCTGTTCAATTATATAATAAATCGATAATTTATTTACATCGCGCTACGCGCTCGGTCTTTGTATTTTCCCCACATTTGTGCGCAGGCCTTTTAAAATTAAAGGTCAAAGCATCCACAACTGTAATTTGGTGATTGTGAATTCTCTTTTGTTAAAGCTCCTTCTGGCTTTAAGGAACACATTCTCATCACGTATCTCGTGCTTCGCACTCGATTTTTTTTTCGAAAATGCCAATTTCTATACATTCTGTTTAACTGTATTATATCAAATGTATATTATATTTATTTCTATACCTCGATATGGAGTTGGTTATTCAGATATTACAAAAGAAAGTACATAATTGATTTTTAATATATATACCATTAAGCCATTTCCCTTTCGGCGAGCCTCAAGGGGTAAGCGTGACACTACCCGATTCGGGTAGTGTTTCTAGTTGGATAGTTTCTTGTAGTAAATAACTACAAGTGTGGGCTCACCACACCCACCACCGCCAACAGCAACGCAGCAGTATCAGACGGTCACCCATCCAAGTACTAACCGCGCCCAACACTGCTTAACTTCAGTGATCTAACGGGAACTGGTGTTTCCAGCGTGGTATGGCCGTTGCCATATGATTAACATATATAATGATTACTTTAATATTTGTTTCTTATTTTGCATTAAATTTTATTGTCGGCTACCTTGAAAAATGTATCATTTCAATAAATTTATATTATTACAATTTATAATATGTGACGTGCGCCGAAGAAAGGGGGCTTACTCTAAAAAAATCGAAATGGAGGTTTTTACACCTTTCGCTAGTGTTTGAGTTGCTCTTTTTAATGAAACCATCGAAAAAAATTTCGAGCTTTATTTTTGCTAATAATTGAGTTGTTAGGTAGCCGAGAAATCAGGCTTTCGCTCGAGAGCTCGACATCCCGTGAAACACTTCCCACCACTATATCTCCGCGTCTCATCTATACCCAGGGTTGGTCACTTACGCGTAACTCGAGTATTTTCTACGTATAATACGTTTTTGACGTAATATACGTCGAAAACAGTGGAAAACCGTAGAAAACTCTTGTAAGTTACGTTTTCAAGATGGCCGACTTGTAAAATCAGTGTTGAGATGTACATAACCTCACTTTTTAAATATAATAATTATTAATAATTCTGTTGAATGCGTTATAGTAATTGCAAATAATAATTATGCCTGGGCTAGAAAGAAATACCCAACATCATAATGCAATCCCATGGAAGGATTTGTTTTTTGTGCGGAAGAAGGAAGGACAGAAAAGTTTCACAAAGTGTCTTCTCCCTGCCGATGGAACAGCACTGAAAAAGCACTCAAAAAGCACTGCCCAGTGCCGTTTCAGTGCTGCTCGTTTAAAGCTACTCAGATTACAGTTTAAAATGCCTGCAGAAGTTCCCTTTATACCTGCGAATAGGCTACCAAGTGGACCAGCTGAAAGGGATTAAAAATGCAAAATTAAAATTTGTGAAATTTTGAAATTACCTTTGCGAAAGTTAGAAATTCAGAATTTACGGGTTTCGATGATTTCAGATATCTAACTTTTTTTTTGAAAAGTTTAAAATTCGAATGAACATAATGTATCTCGTAAATGGAATGAGATACGCCAAAACAGACAACATTTTCGAATTCAACTTCAGAATAGTATATTAGTATATAATTTATAAGTATAAAATATATATAATGAGAAAATTCATAAATTAAAAAAAAGTGTTAATAATTTGAAGAAAATTTTAAAAAGGGATTCGGGTTGGTAGCGGCCAACTGCTGTAAACCACTCTGCCTGTCCGGTACGTGACGAATACAATAGAACCATTATATGACCGTCGCATCACCCTCAGTGCGGTTTAGGTGCCGAAATCAGCAGAAACAGTCACTGAAAAAGCACTGGCGGCCCAGTGCCGTTCGCCAGTGCTTTTTCAGTGCTGTTTCATCGGCAGGGCTGCGATATAATGTTAAAAAATAGTAGCTTAAAATGTCTAGAAAGCTACAGCTATGTAAATAATTGTTGATTCTTTCGATAATAATTATTATGGATCATATTGAATAATATATATGTCATTCAGCAGGGTCTCCCTAATTATAAGCTCAAACTGCTTAAACATTTATTCAAATGCAAGGAATTTTTAAACATTGGCATTTGGCGCGAGATTCACGAGCGAACATGGTGTCCACGACCCACAAGAAAAATAGGTTATCAGAAGTATTTTTCGATATGGACGCATGCGCACTGAAAGTTTCCATTCGGACGTAATATACGTCAAATTACGTAGAAAACTAGAGAGGTAATATACGTGGTAATATACGCGTAGAAAACCACGTGTAATACGTGGAGTATTATACGTTACCAACCCTGTCTATACCCGTCCGTGTGCGGCGTCTACGACCTATCTCTTTCCTCGTGAGAATATAGTGGTAAGTGGAGGGGGAAGATTTCGTGAGTCTTCCCTGTCTCCTAAAAGTCACGTCTATCCGGCCGACTTCGACCGCTGGCCCTGAAAAATCTCACTTTTCAGAGTAAGCCTCCTTTCTGCGGCGCACGTCACATATGCATTGGTATTGAAACAAAAGTAGTTTCATTGTCTTGTTTCTATAATGAAAAACGTGCGCATCCTATTTAAAAAAATTATCATTAAATATTTTATTCTAACTTGTGTCGTTTTTCCATAAATTTAATTTCTTTATTTTCAATGTTATTTTTTTCGATTTAAACTAAAAATATGTACTCTAGCGTAAGGTGGTTCTAAGCAAATTTGTAGATATAATTTAGACGACAAATTTTGTTACATAAAATGTTATTGTAGCTTGTGTCTTTTTTCCAAAAAGTGATTTTTTTTTATTTTCAATGTATTTTTATAACAAGAGTTTATAACAGATTTGCAGATATTTTTTCTTCAACATCTTTTGTCTTTTCATTTTTTTCGTCTCTTGTGTCGTTTTTCCTAAAATTTAATTTTTTTATTTTTAATCTCATTTTTTACGATTAAAAGAAAATCTACTCCTCCTATCTAAAAATTATTAAGAAAAAATTTATAGATCCTTTTTGGGTGAACAACTTTTGTCTATTAATTTTTTTTCGTACCTTGTGCAATTTTTCAAAAAAATATGTTTTTTTATTTTTTATCTTATTTTTTACGAGTAAAATAAAAACTGTTACGAACCAACCTGCCTTCGAATATTTAGATTTTAATTATTTAGCAAAGACGCTGAAAATTATGGTAGTGTGGGATTTAAGTCAATGATTCGCCCGGAGGTATTTCAGACAATCACCTGAGATCGCTCCCGGATGTTTATTATTATTTTTGTGGGATTCGCTTTTAATCGCTGCTTCCTAGAAGTACCATGGCATCCGTCCTAGAAAATTCTTGAAATTGGGCTAGGGTCGAGAATCAACTTTCAATTCAATGATACATGGTTCCAAACAAAATTGCAAAAGTCCTGCGTTTATTAATTTTACCAAGTTTTACATGTTTGTCACACCAAAAAAAAAACAAGAATATAAGAGTTAAACTACCATTACAACTACCGTCTAATCCCCGAGCGTAGGAGATTGACGGGCCGAATTCAACATTTTCGTTAGTTCTAACGCTCAAAACGCATTAAAAATTTCGAGATACTGTCGTTCTGGTTAACGTGACCGGGACGCAAGAGACAAGGAGAGAGATAGAGAGCGAGAGATCGTCACAATAAATAGTGGGTAATTTACTTCTGACCTTTTGTTTCTTTGTTGTAAATTAATCCTTGTTCTGGTCCACTCCTATCCTGGCGGACCGAACGGAACGGATACGCTACAGCGTATCCTTATAGTATCCACATCGTATCCTCTCCGTATCATGCAAGAAAAACTCATTAAAATGAAAGATTAACATTTCACTTCTTGAAATTCGGATTCTACGTGAAATTTTGCGTTAAAAGGTCACGGAGTAATCGCAATAGTTTTTCTTGCAACATTAAAAACTTTAAAAAAATATAATACTTATCGATAACGTGGGCTGAAGGCGACTTCAAACGCATCGTCGACGGATAACGCCTATTAACTGTTACTGAACGACGATGCGATTGAAGTCACCTTCAGCGCACGTCATCGACAAGTATTATATTTTTTCAAAGTTTTTAATGTTGCAAGAAAAACTATTGCGATTACTCCGTGACCTTTTAACGCAAAATTTCACGTAGAAAAAAAAAACGTGAAAAAAAAGTGAAAATCAGACTCGTTAAGGTAGGGGTATCGGTATGATGGGAGAATAAAATTTTGATTTCTGCTGAGTGCCGTGGGAAAGATCGCAGGATATGGCGTGGTGCTGACAACGTATCTGTGCAAAGTTCTTGAATTTTGATATCTTCGTAAATTGCAGCGGATACGAAAACACTGCCTCTAAGTAATTTGATTTTAACTAAGTTTAAAAAATATTGCTTCTGAGACACTGACGGGAAAGTACATCCATCTTTGTCACAATTCGCTGAATACTTAATCAATTATAACATTATAGCTTAATCATGATGAGTTTTCCTATATTCGTCAGCAACCATCAATAGTAGTAAGAGTAACTCACCCTTTGTGTGAATGTTTAGTTTTTAATTCTTTGAAAATTTTGAATCTAGAAAAGGAAATATTTGTTACATACACTGAGAAAAATGGATTATACGAACTGGATGATAGGATTAAAGAATAATACACCATATAGAAAAGTATATTAGCGCGTATAATCTATAATATTTTTCTAATATATGAAGATGTTACCAAATATAATCTCTAGATGTTAAATTCTAATAATCTTCAGACATTAAATTGTAACATCTCAGATTTTAAAATATCCAGGCGTCTGTGTAGTCTCAGATGGTACGTCTCATCGTGGCGCGTGTCATATGCATCCGTTCGCATTAAAACAAGTAATAATTAAGATATAAAATGATTATAAGTGCTAAATCACACGTGATTTAGATTTTCAAAATGGGTAAGTTTATATTTCTTTTCATTACACATCACTACCACTTGTACAAGTGAAGAAACTTAGCCTCCTTTACTTTCGTTTTTGTAGTCTCATGACAGCCACTTTCCTGCTTATTGTGTGTTTAAAAAATTGAAATTTATTTTCAGTTCTACTCCTGAGCTCGTCTATCAAATTTTGGTATAGGTTTATAAATACGTTTGCGAAAATTATTATATATATTTGAGGTTATCTAATGGACCAGAATTTTAATATGGATATTAGATTTTAAAATCTTGGATTATAAATTTTATTATCTCAGATTATAAAGTTTAATAATCCAAGATATTATCCTGTAATATCTATTTCTTAATATCTATAGATTGTAGTTCTAATAATCTGGATCGCTGTCCCATAGTTAATAGTCCAAGATTATATCCGGTAACATATTTTTTATTACCGGGTATAATCCATTTTTCTCAGTGTATATTAATTGTTGTGCATGCCCATATTATTAACTGATTTTGATCATCGTGATCAATCTAGAGCAAGTTTTAATTTCAGGTATAGGATTTTAATAAACATATACGACCGATTGTTATTAGCAGAATTGTTCATTAGCAGTTTCTACTGAATATTCCCTACGCCGGTATTGTTTATTGACTGAGTATCAATAAAAACACAGGGTAGTTCTTTAATTTAGATAACTTTTGTGTTCAGGTTGACATTTCGATTTTAAATGAACAGATGGATTATAGATTACTGGAGATGTCATCACTTTCTGCTAGAATGGTACCAATATAGCTTTTGGTATCGATTGCTACTGTCGATCATCGGAATTATAATACTGTTCAATTATTCCTAAATTTTGTTAATAGATACTTTGAAAACTTACAAAATTTTTACCTTAGTCAAACTATTAATGTTTATTGATAAGTGTATTTATTATTAATTTATTTTTAGCCAGACTGTGACTGTGAATTAGGATCATTGCATTCTCGCCTTTGCGCTCTCCTCCCTCCCTTCTCTCAAGCGACCCGCGATCTTCACTATCTATGGCGAGAGGCTAGGTGGGACAGAGGGGAGATCACGGTCACGGTGTACTAGCCCAGGCCTGCCCAAGTTGGGGAAAACTGCTCGTTCACCACATGTTCGAGTTCCACCACCACGTCCCTCTTCACAGGTCCAGAGGCTTGGGGGGGTGGTCGCTGTCGTGAAGTTGAATGAATAGAGGTCGGTGGTGGTGTTAAATTCCCATCTGGAAAATGAGCAGTTTTCCCCTACTTGGGCAGGCCTGTACTAGCCATTGAAGCGTGGGCCTTTATAATTACAGATTTAGAATTTTTATGGGGCCCACCGTAAAAAAACTACGCATATTGACAGCAAAATGGAATTTTGCATTCTTTTTTTGCGATCAAAATATGCATTTTCGAAAAAATTCAAAAAGTTGTAATAATAATCTTGTAGGGCTTTCAAAAAGCAACGTTTTTCTTTTCTTGACTTTTTTTTATATCGTGCGTTGTTTGACTTAAAATGTTCATTTTCGTTTTTTTATTTTGAAAATGCTATAACTCTGATAATTTTCATTTTATCGAAAAAAAGGCACAAGAATGAATTGTTCTAGTTTCCGAGTACCATGAATAGCCGCTACCGGAAATCTAGATGAGATCGTCTAGGAACACATCATCTAGAATTGACCCCTTGCTAGATTATAACTAGACGATTGCTAGACTTAAAAGGGTCACTGCCCTCAGTCCCTTTTTTACAAGGCCTATTCACTCTCGAATCATGGGTTTCTAACGCTTGAAATGGGTAGGAAATCAATCACAAACAACGCCAAGTTATACGAAATCGTATGAATAACGCATACAATTTAGAAATCTAATGAAATCATTAGGAATCTTTGCATTGCGTTGAAATCACTAAGCGCAATAAACGAGTCAGTAGGAATCAAGCGAGTTAACGGCGAAGTCAGTAGTTTAAGAACCAGATTAGTGCGTTTAAGAAGTGAGTCAGTTCGATTAAGAAGCGAATCTAAGAGAATAAGGGAGAATCAAGGCGAGCTTAATGAAAATAACGTCAGATAGCGCCGGGTGTTATATTTGCGTTTTTCCTGCATTCTTATTTATTTATATATTATAAATCATTCTATGGATATGTTACAAGTTTAAAGCTTACAATTCCGGTGCGAACGAGAAATAAATAAATATCTTTTTTACTAAAATGACTCAATACTTCTTCAACTGCAATTCTGCATCCTATTCGAGAAGTTCGTTTTTAGTGTTTACATTTTAGACAGTGTGTCTACCCTGCCTGGAAAACCTGGAATTGTCAGGGAATTTTGATATACTTGGAAAAACCTGGAAATGTCAGGGATTTTTTTTTAAAGTCAGAGAATTTTTTCGAGAGCGTGCTTATTTTTTTAAATTTCAATATAAAATTGAATAACAATAATTCTTAATTGGTAAACGTAGCTTTATATTACTGTATTGAACTATTTTGTTGAAACGTCGTTTTTTCTTTGTTTGAAATTAATTTTCTTAGCTAAAAGTTTCTCTTTTCTATTTTTGGTTGAAAATTTATCGTTTTTAGTTGAAAATTCAAGTATCTGAATCAAAGTTTATCTATTTATTTTGACGAAAAATTCGTTCCTTTTGGTAGAAAATTATTCTTCTTGGTTGAAAATGTATCTTTTACCTGAAAAATTCAACAATTTTGTTTGCAATTCTTTCTCTCTCCTAATGAAAATTTTTTCTTAGTTGAAAATTAAACTTATGTTGAGAAGTCGTCTTTTTTGGTTGAATTCAACTGTTTTTGATTAAAAATAAAAATATTTTTTGGTTGAAATATCAACTTCTAGATTTTTCGTTCAGAATTCATATTTTTTGGAATGCAAAATTAATTACTTGATTGAAAGTTAAACTCTTTTGTTAAAAATTAACTTTTTGGTTAAAGATTCATCATTTGGTTGAAAAATTATCTTTTTGGTTTAAAATTCAAATACTCCAGTTGAAGATTGATTATTTTAGTTGAAAATTAATCACTTTGTTTGAAAATGTAAATAGTTTTTCGGAAAATTCGTCTTTTTTGGTTGAAAATTTGTTCGTTTTATTGGAGGAAAATTAATTTTTTCAACTGAAAATTAATTTTTTTAGCTGAAAATTTAACTATTCCATTTTTGGTTGAAAACTGATCTTTTTTTAGTTCAAAATTCAACTATTAAGATGAAAATTAATAATTTTTAGTTAAAAATTCAACTATTTTATTGATAATTCATTATTTTCTTGAAAAATAGTATTTTTTGGTAGACAATTAATGTTTGGTAGAAAATTAATATGTTTGGTTGAAAATTTAAGTATTTAGTTAAAAATTCATCTATCTTGTTGAAAATGCAATATTTTTACTTGAAAAGTTGAGAATTTTAAGCGGTTCAAATTGAATTTAATATAGTACCCATATTAATTTTACCTAAATATGCACTGAATTTAAAGTATTAGAAGATAAAATAAAAATTTGTTTGAATTATTATCAAATTCATGGACTTTAGGGACAAATTCAAGAAATTATTAATTATTAGAAATCCAAAATCACCTATGTATGCTCAATAGCCAATTTGTTAGAAAACAAACTCCTTTCTCTTTTTTCAGAATTAGTGATCATTAAAAAACTCGACTTTTCATTCTGGAAATTATAATAATAAAATACTTGGAACTTACTCTAACTACTTATTTATTTTCATTAATTAAATCTTACTAAAAATAGTAACAAATTTAATTCACCTTCTCATCGAGAAAGATGTCTGAGATCGAAAGTTAGAGCAACTAACGCTCTGAATAAGGGAAATAACGTAAGTTATAGTGCACGGAATCAGTGGAGTCAGTGAAAATAAGGAGTGAGTCGGAGCGAATCAATGCGAGTCAACAGCAATCGTTAGATATACCGTCGTCGTTCCTCGGCATCGTTCGCGGCAGTGCGTACTCTGAATAAATCATAGTGTTAACGTTAAGGTTAAAGTAACTATGCGGAGAGTTTGGTATTTACAGTATTACACAAACTGAAATCATATGAAATCTTTTGAATCGCGTGAAATCGTTTGGTTAAGGTTTGTCTGATTCGAGAGTGAATAGGCCTTGCTTTTTTATGGGGTAAACAGCAAAGCGGTAAATTCTTCTTGAGACGACCCTATTAATATCTATACCTGTGTCTAGTACGCGTTTAGGGCAGTGGTCGGCAAACTTTTTGCTCACTTTTCAGGTATGGTCAGGCCCGTCCCGGCTTAATTTTTTCTACTACTTTTCGTTCTATTCACGGACCTCAGTGTGGGTGAGCTTTCTCCAGCAAGGGTCTTTTGTCCACAGGCAGGTGAAAGTAAAGAAATGTAAGAACTTTTAGTTTTTCAACTAGAGATTTGAAAATAGCATAATCAGCATCTACGAATTTTTCCGACTCCAATGATATATTACTTGCCTAAGAAAGTTGAAAATTTGAAGGAGTTTAATATCAAAAAACTTTAGCTTAATATTCAATTTTATACTAAATACTTCTTAAATTTTCAACCTTTATAGACAAATTATATATCGTTGAAATCGGAAAAATTCGCAGATTCCAAAAATATCACTTTCAAATCGCTAATTACAAAATTAAAGATTTTTAAATTTTGTCAATTTGTTCTACTTTCCAACAAAGGACCCCTGAGGAAAGGGTCGGTCTGCCCAAGCTCGCAGGTACCTGCCCAGAAAGTAGGTCGTTGGGCAGCCCGGGCAGGGTAGCCTGCCCTGGGCAAGAGCGTGCCGACCACTGGTTTAGGGTACGTCTAGTGCAGTGGTCGGCAAACTTTTTGCTCACTTTTCAGGTATGGCCAGGCCCGTCCCGGCTTAATTTTTTCTACTACTTTTCGTTCTATTCACGGACCTCAGTGTGGGTGAGCTTTCTCCAGCAAGGGTCTTTTGTCCACAGGCAGGTCAAAGTAAAGAAATTTAAAAACTTTTAATTTTTCAACTAGAGATTTGAAAATAGCATATTCAGCATCTACGAATTTTTCCGATTCCAATGATATATTACTTGCCTAAGAAAGTTGAAAATTTGAAGGAGTTTAATATCAAAAAACGTTAGCTTAATATTCAATTTTATACTAAATACTTCTTAAATTTTCAACCTTTACAGACAAATTACATATCGTTGAAATCGGAAAAATTTGCAGATTCCAAAAATATCACTTTCAAATCGCTAATTACAAAATTAACGATTTTTAAATGTTGTCAATTTGCTCTACTTTCCAACAAAGGACCCCTGAGGAAAGGGTCGGCCTGCCCAAGCTCGCAGGTACCTGCCCAGAAAGTAGGTCGTTGGGCAGCCCGGGCAGGGTAGCCTGCCCTGGGCAAGAGCGTGCCGACCACTGGTCTAGTGGGCATCTAGGAAGGGTCTAGTGCGCATCTAGGCATCGTATAGTGTGAATCTGGGAACACATACAAAATAATGTACCAATAAATATTCTTTTCAACTTTAATACATTTTATTTGGTGCAATTGATGTATTACATCAATATTGTTCTCTATTAATTAAAATATAATTTTTAATAAACTTAATCATAAAAAATATAGTAGAAACTAGCAAAACAAAATAATATAATAATATAAAATAACATACCATAATATATAATATAATAATATAATAAATAATTCTTCGTGTATCTGTATGATATGATTTAGAGGTTCTCTAAATCATATCCGATTTTATTTTTTCGAATAATAATTTACATTAGTAATAATAACAATAATATTTCCCTATTGTTCTTAAGTATAGTTAAGATGATACATCTATACTTATTGTATTTTGTAATTAGCACACCTACTATGTACGCGTACATAGAATTTTTAAATCTTGAAAAAAATAATCTTAAACATTTTTTTAATTCTCTAAGTTTTTGAATTTTTATTCAAAATAGCTGGCTAAAGAACTCGTCCTTTCTTCAACATCCTTAAAAAGTGTGTCAAAGCACAATTTAATCCGAGTAGTCTTTCAAAAGTTATCTGATAAACAGACGACAACGACAGACAAACAGACACGGACGTAACAACTATTTTTTCTGACTCACCCCTATTGAAAAAATACAGCCGTTAATACGGTCGTAAATACGACTGTCAATGCGGTCATATTTACGGCCGTGTATTTGAAACCGTATTTCCGGTCGTTTTTTAAAATAAAAAATTAATTATTTAATTTTCAATTTTGAAATTAAATAAATTCATATTCATTAACCATATAGAAGGAAGTAACACAACAAATACTTCCAAAATTTAAAGAGGCCGAATTTTTATTGAATGAAACAGTCGCCGTCTCAGAGAAAGTATCAAATTGGTTCATACAAGTACTTTTCGTACAACATGCTTAAAATGATTAATTTGATACTTTCTCTGAGACTGCGACTGTTTCATTCAATAAAAATTCGGCCTCTTTAAATTTGTGAAGTATTTGTTGTGTTACTTCCTTCTATGGTTAATGAATATGAATTTATTTAATTTCAAAATTGAAAATGAAAGAATTAATTTTTTATTTTAAAAACGACCGCAGCTACGACTGTAATAAATACGGTTTCAAGTACATGACCATATATATGACCATATTTACAGTCGTATTTACGACCGTATTAACGGCTGTATTTTTTCAATGGGGAGGGGACCTCAAAACGTCGAAATTTGATGGAATCGGCGAAAGTCGTTTTTCAAATAAAACCAATACCTTCTCATTGCCCTGCTAAAAATTCCGGACAAATTTCGGACACGACCGAATAGAATCCGGAAGACAAAAACCGGATCACGTCCCGAACAATTTAGGACAAATTTCCGAATCCGGAATTTGTCCGAAATTTGTCCGGTCGAAGGAGCACGGAAATTAATCCGAATATCATCCGGTAGAATCCGAAAGTTGTACGGTTTGATGGATTCGATCAGTCCGGGTTCGATCCGGTTGAGTCCGTCTTTTGTACGGCCTGACGGATGCTATCAATCCGGATTGTGTCCGGGACGTCATCCGGATTCTATCCCGGTGTATTTAAAAATTTTCCGGATAAAGTAGAACGAAAAAACTAATAAATCTGTATATTGTCCGGTAGAATCCGAAAGTTGTACGGTCTGACAGATTCGATCAATCCGGATTGTATCCGATCATGTCCGTTCATTATGCGGTCTGACGGACCGCCTAAAGGTTATATAACAAGGTTATATAAGCAGTTTACACACGATAAATGCATTCTTCATTTATTTGACGCACACAAACCTATTTCTATAGCTTAACTTAACACTATTACATATAACGCACTTCACTAACGCAGAATATCGCACGCTGAGTATATCGGTCGAAACGGTCCTTATATACTAACCAAGAAAATTTTTAGCGCTTGTGAGAAACGACCGATAAATCCGGATTGTGTCCGGTCGAGTTCGTGTTTTGTACGGTCTGAATGACGTGATCGATCCGGACTGTGTCCGCTCATGTCCGTGTTTTGTACGGTTTGTCGGATATGATAAATCCGGATTGTGTCCGGTCATGACCGTGTATTATATGGTCTGGCGGATGCGATTAGTCCGATCTTTGCCCGGTCGTGTTCCGCCATGTCCATGTTTTGTACAGTCTGGCGGATATAATTATTCCGGTTAAGTCCGAAATTGTACGATTTTTAGGAATGCGATTAATCCGGTTCTCATCCGGTCGAATCCGGTCCTTTCTGACGAATGCGAATAATTTAGATCTTATCCGTCTTTGCTCGATATTTGTCTAGTTATTCGCGAACGCAATACACCCTAATCTTATCCGGTATAGCAAACTGAACTAAAAAAATGAAATTCGATACACTTATAGAGTATTTAATTTTAAATGAGCGAAAACAGGATGTTAAAAAGTTGTACGAGAAGTCATTTTTGATTACTTTTTTAATGCCCCTGCAAGAAACGTAAAATTCAAAAGTATTGTTTCGCATTCACGATTTGTTTCCGTGAAGTCTGTTATGTGTCAGTTTCGCATTGGAGGTTAGCCGAAAACGTTTAAATGCGATACTTCTTATATAACATTAAATTCCTGAATGCGTTTGAATACGAAAGATGAAAATTTTTGTACGCAATGCTTTTTAATGCGAGACTTCACATTCGTTTTAATGCTTTCTAATGCGACCGAATGAGAGAAAATTTCAGAGCGAAATGAAAACTTTTTAAATCGAGAGTTCGCATTACTTTGAATCCTTTTGAACGTGAAAGAATGAGACACATTTTTTGAGCGAGGTAAAAACTTTTCAATGCGAAAGTTCGCATATGTTTAAATACTTTTGAATGCGATAAAATGAGGCGAAATTTTTTATCGAGTGAAAACTTTTCAATGCGAGAGTTCGTACTGGTTTGAATACTTTTCAATACGAATTAATGATGGAAATGTTTCGGTTGAGTGAAAACTTTTTAATACGAAAGTTCGCATTAGTTTTAATGATTTTAAATGCGATCGAATGAGAAGAATGTTGTGCGTGAATTGAAAACTTTTTAATGCGAAATGTCGCATTGGTTTAAATTTTGCAAATTCCAAAAGTTATTGGAATACTTTTGAATGCGTAACCGGGGATTAAAATTTTAGTCAATATTTTATAAAGTGTTTATTTATTTATTAATATTTATATATTTATGTTACATTATTTAAAAAAAATTTTACAATAAACAGGAACCGCTTGATTACTTTTATACTTTTAAATGCAGAAGATCCACAACTGCCATCTCGCATTCGGCGTCTTGAAGTTTAATGCGAACCAATACTTTGTAATGCGAATCATCGACACTGCCGTTTCGCATTCAGCGTGATGAAGGGTAATGCGAACCAGTACGAACTAATACTTTTAAAATCTTTTTTTCGGAACAGAAAACAGAATTGAATCGCATTCAAAATGTCAATACATTTTAATACTTTTCAATACGACGTTTTTTGCAGGGGCACTTTTAGGAAAAAAATTAGAACACTTTTGAACGAAGTATGTTGAATAGTGAAATATTACGTACAATAATATAGCATACCGTTTAGAGAACAGTAAAACAAAAACGATTTGAATCAATAATTATTATCATTCCCATCCAGTGATCCTTCTTCCACATCATCGTCAATTCCATGATCATTCCCATCAACTGTTCCTTCCACATCATCGACAATTCCCTCATCATTCCCATAAACTTTTTTTTTCATATCAGCGTCAATTCTATCAACATTCCGATCAACTGTTCCTTCTTCCACATCGTCATTAATCTATCATCATTCCCATCAACTTCTTTCCAAGAGAGCAGTAGATTCACTTTCATGAACAGATTCATTTTCTATCGGAACCATATAATTATCCTCATCCTTGTTCAAAAGCTCATTAGTTTCGTCATCATTTGCCGTATTACTATTCTCGTCTTTATCGAAATTATCATTATTTTTGTTTGTTTTCGAAGTTTCATTATCGCTTTTGTGTTTTTTTTGTGATGCCCTACCCAAAAACGAAAGCAAAATATTTAATTTTTTCGATACGCCCTACTATGCAGTAGTATTTTCCGTTTTCACTTGAATTTCACCAAATTAAAACTTAAACCTGCGGATACATTTTGGATAGAATCGGACTGCTTCCGGAGTCAATGTTTTTGACCGGATGAATTTCGGATTTAAGCGGACGATTTTCGATTTCACTTGCATTTCATGAAATTACAACTGAAACCAGCGGATTAATTTGGAATAGAATCGGACTGTTTCCCGAGTCGATGTTTTGGTCCAGACGAATATTGGATTTAAGCGGACGATTTTCCGTTTTCACTTTAATTTCACCGTATGACTACTAAAACCTGCGGATTAATTTCGGATAGAATCGGACTATTTCCGGAGTTGATGTTTTAGACCGGACAGATTTGGGATTTAATCGAACGATTATCCGTTTTCATTTCAATTTCACCAAATTTCAACTGAAACCTGCGGATTAAGTTTGAATAGAATCGGACTATTTTCATAGTTGATGTTTTAGACCGGACAGATTTCGTATTTAATCGGACGATTTTCCGTTTTCACTTGAATTCCACCTAATTACAACTTAAACCTGTGGATAAATTTTGGATAGAATCGGACTGTTTCCGGAGTCGATGTTTTGGACCGGACGAATATCGGATTTAAGCGGACGATTTTCCGTTTTCACTTTAATTTCACCGTATGACTACTAAAACCTGCGGATTAATTTCGGATAGAATCGGGCTATTTCCGGAGTTGATGTTTTAGACCGGACAGATTTCGGATTTAATCGAATGATTATCCGTTTTCATTTGAATTTCACCAAATTTCAACTCAAACCTGCGGATTAAGTTTGAATAGAATCGGACTATTTTCATAGTCATCATTTTAATGGCGGGAGTTTGAATTATAACTGAAATTTCAAAACTAAATTTGCCTAATGCTTGTTTATAACCTAATTTGCACAAAATTATTGAATTAAGTAATATACATATGTGTTCTCCTTCACAACATTTCCTTCGATGACTACATTTTGTGGACTTATGTTTTCTAAACATCTGTGACTGATGCTGTTTGAGCATCCAAGAACGATTCTACAAATATCTCACAGTAGAGATCAACAAGAGGCTGAAACATAGAACACATATATCACTTCATTCAATAATTTTATACACATTAGGTTATAAACAAGAATTAGGCAAATTTAGTTGTGAAATTTCATTTATAATTCAAACTTACTCCGTCGTAGTTGTAACTAGCCATTTTAAATCTTTCTGTCTTGCAAAATGAAATAAATATTATATATTTGTATTTTACATGATTGAGTGGGAAAAAATATTTATTAAAAACAAATATAAATAATATAAATGGATGTTACATGTGTACATTTTAGGTTAGGTTACAGTCAAACTAACTGAGTCAAGACACAATTAAAGCTCGCTTACTTTAATTTGACCATTTTACAAAGAAGAAAATACGAAAGGCACTTACCTCCACTATTACAGTGAATAATTACTTAAGAAACATTTAATTAAAACAATATAAGTCTTTGGTTCTTGCGCGTCACTTTCGCAACCCTTGAGACTCAATACAAACAGCCGGTTTCACACAATCCATGCCACATCTAAATCACATAATTTTGTTATACATTAACTTAATTTTCTATAAATTACCATTAATAATTTCACAGTAACAATTATTCTGAAATTTCTCGATACTTTATCTTATAATACAATCAATTTTTTAATTATTAATCTTTCTCAGATTTAAAAACTCCCATTAAAATGATTTTCGACAATTTTCTGCGGTCGGAAAAACCGAGGTGTGAACGGTCGCTTGCTTGTGCAAGCAATAAGCATGCAGTCTGCCTGCTTGCCATGGAGTAATAGTGAAGGAGACCAAACTGTGTGTCAAAAATTTGTTGCCATTTTGTCGGACATAATTTAGGGGAGGACGTATATGCTAAAATGTAAAGGAGTTCGCCTCGTTTTGAGTGGAATATCTGCTAATCTAGAGCTTTTTGATTGGTGGGTTATTCATGATTCAAAGGGTCTAGCCGGATAAGATAGTCAAATCTGCCTTGTAGGGAACCTCTATAACTAAATACTACCTCATATTCGGCATGTATAGAAACCCCTTTTCCTAGATTTTCAGACCCCTAGATCCCCATGGGGCAAGATGGGACACCTTTGAGTGCTGGCGAGTTTTTTTGCAATATCTCGGTCAATTTTTGAGCTAGGAAAAAGAAAAAAAAAAACAAATTGTAGGGGTTTTCAAGCCCTATAAACCTATGAGGCCGAAAACATTTTTGGCGCGAAATTCAAATTTTTACAGCCGTTTGAAAACTTAACAAATTTATATATCGAAAACAAAGACCGACTCCTCGCTAAACAACAAAAAAAATATGTTATGTATTTTTGGCTCAAAAATTCCTGTGATTTTTTTCAGATTTTTAAAAGTGGTGTAACGACCTCAACAAAAAATAAAAACCACTAAAAACCGCGTTTTTCGCCTCTAGCTCTTTCTACATAATTCCTACGATGAAACCAGCCACGCCAACGTATTCTACGCAAAAAAATACATCGAAAATGTGTATAAATTTTTTGAAAATAATTTTTGGCAGCCCTTAAAAAATTCAACAAATAAAAACGATCGGCCCGGCTCAGAATATTCAAAATTATTGTCATTCCACAAAAATTATTTTCAAAAAAGAAATACATGTTTTCGATGTCTTTTTTTGCGTAGAGTACAATGGCGCAATCGGTTTTATCGTAGGATCTATTTAGAAGGAGCTAGATACGAAAAACGGTGTTTTTGAGTGGTCTTTCGCCCCTAGCTCTTTCGACATAATTCCTACGATGAAACATGACGTTTACTATACACGCAAAAAGTACAAGGCAGCTTCAACTCTGCCGTGAACCCAAAAAGGCCGAAGGATTGGGTAGAACTTCGCTATATAAACGTGGCTTGGAAAGAAAAGGGTTTTCAACTTTTCACCAAACGGCAAGACCGAAACGTGAAACGAGTCGAAGTGGTTCAAGGAGACTGACGCGGGGGGAACTGCCCGCTTCATCGGGAAGCCGCCTCCCGCTCAGTCACCTGACCGGAAAACACCGTTTTTCGTCTCTAGCTCCTTCTAAATATATCCTACGATAAAACCGATTGCGCCATTGTACTCTACGTAAAAAAAGACATCGAAAACGTGTATTTCTTTTCTGAAAATAATTTTTGTGGAATGACAATAATTTTTAATATTGTGAGCCGGGCCGATCGTTTTTATTTGCTGAATTTTTGAAGGGCTGCCAAAAATTATTTTCAAAAAATTAATACACGTTTTCGATGTATTTTTTTGCGTAGAATACGATGGCGTGGTTGGTTTCATCGTAGGAATGATGTAGAAAGAGCTAGAGGCGAAAAACGCGGTTTTTAGTGGTTTTTATTTTTTTTTGAGGTCGTTCCACCACTTTTAAAAATCCTAAAAAAACCACAGGAATTTTTGAGCCAAAAATACATAACATATATTTTTTTTTTAGCGAGGAGTCGGTCTTTGTTTCCGATATATAAATTTGTTAAGTTTTCAAACGACTGTAAAAATTTGAATTTCGCGCCAAAAATGTTTTCGGCCACATAGGTTTATAGGGCTTGAAACCCCCTACAATTTGTTTTCTTTTTCTTTTTCCTAGCTCAAAAATTGACCGAGATATTGCAAAAAAACTCGCCAGCACTCAAAGGTGTCCCATCTTGCCCCATGGGGATCTAGCGGTCTGAAAATCTAGGAAAAGGGGTTTCTATACATGCCGAATATGAGGTGGTATTTAGTTATAGAGGTTCCCTAAAAGGCAGATTTGACTATCTTATCCGGCCTTTACCGCCAAGTAGCCACCAATAAAAAACTTCTCGTAGATATTCCACTCAAAACGAGGCGAACTCCTTTACAATTCAGCGTACGTCCTCCCCCAAACTATGTGTGAAAATTCGAGCTTCATTTTTCATTCGCACGCGCATTGTCGTTTGGTCCCCTTACTATTACTCCATGCTGCTTGCAGAGGCATGCAAGCACCTGTATAGGGCTGTGAGTCCGTGAAACATTTCATTGAAACATTGAAAGTTTCATGAAACTATGAAACGTTTCATGGGGCCAAAATTTCTTAAACGTTTGAAAGTTTCACAAACACGTATGCGCTTGCGCACTCATGTCAGGTTGAGGTTAGGTCATTTCACACAGGTAACGGAACCAAACGTTAAAACTAGATTTAAACTTTCTTACACAAATTTGTATTTCTATATCAAATATTTATTTAAAATATTGAGAGATATAGCACTGATAAAAATTAAAACCAGCCCTATCCGACTAAAAACAAAATGGCGGTTCCTTAGTGATTATAGTTTGTATGTGCGAAATTTCCTCACCAGAGCGGCGCTGCACGCGGCACGCTTTAAAAATGCATTATACTAATAGACAAATATTTAAAAATTAAGAATAATTAAGTTTTTGAATAATATGAGCCGAAACAAATTTTCTAAAATGATTCTAGAACATAAAATACACCTTTTCCATTAATCAATTAATGTAAAATAGAAAAAGAACACATGAAATTACGTAAAATGCATACAGTGGATATGCAGTAAGAATTTCTTGATACACTGAACAAAATATTTTTTATGTTATCCCCATAAAACTAAAAATGTCTGAAAAAAAGGAAAAAAAAGCTTAAGCTTCTAAACAGAAATATTTTCCATTTTATTTTTTTCAGTTTCATACGAACGAACTAAAAAAAATTGATAAGCCCTGTGTTCGCCATAAAAACGCATATAAAGGGAGATTTATATATACTTTATCAAAAATTTGAAAATATAACAAAACATATTCATTATTAATTTAACATGTATTAATTTGAATTCCAGTTCCATGTATTAATTTGAAGTCTAGTTAAGTGTCGCAAAGCTTGGCTGCTTTTTTCTTCAAGACGCTAATTTTTTTAATTTCAGCCATATCCTGTGTTACAAATTGTCTCATCCTTATTTGTAAATAAAATTGAAGTATATATGCTCATACCTCCACAGCTACATTTGCATGTTCTTTGCATTGAAAATTAAATTTTGTTTTGGATGAAATTAAATCGTTTAGAATTAGGTCAAAAGTATTGCTGGATCGGCAATACACATTGGAACCAGTAATATTCTATCTTATAATTTAATTTTTTTATTAAATATGAATTTTAAAAACCACATAAAAATTAACAAACATTCCAAATGTAATATAATATGATATACATTTTCTGATATAAAATTTAAGAAACGAAATATATCTATGCAACAATTCATCGTTACCTTTTTGAAGCTGAGCAATTCCATGTCAAATCATCTGAAGAATTTCAGCTATTGTTAGTCATTTTTATAAAAATTCTAGAATCCGTTCTCTTAGGTATTGAAAGAAAAACTTAAAAATAATTTTTTTTTCAAATAAAAAAGCTTAGGAGATATTCAGGATTGAAAATTTTGGTCCTTTTTTTCTTAAACTTTCATAACTTTGGTGATTTTAGTGATATTAAGGTCTATTTTTTTATAAATTATTCCTAATAGGATGGAGTTTTGGAAAAATATTTTCTGAAGAGAAAAATTTCAAAAACTTCTTGGATTTTTCAAAAACTAAGTTTGAAACTGAATTTCTGAGAGAGAAAAACACTTTTCATTTTCTTCATTTTTTATATATAGATAGCTTACAATGTCCGTTTGGCCAGAAAGGAATAGTCTATTCACTATTCCTTCGTGGTTTTGGCGTACGTTTTTAATTATTTCTCGAAAACTAAGGGAGATCCCATTTTGATATTTACAGGACTTGTAGAGGACATTGGAAGCCATCTACATAAAAAAAATGAAAAAAATAAAACGTGTTTTCTTTTTCAGTAATTCAGATTCAAAATGAGTTTTTGAAAAATCAAAGAAGTTTTTGAATTTTTTTTTCCAAAAATATATTTTCAAAGCTGCGTTCTATTACGAATAATTTACAAAAAGTAGACCTTAATATCGCTAAAATCACCAATGCTATGAAAAGTTAAGAAAAACAGGACCAAAATTTTCAATTTTGAATATCTTCTAAGTTTGTTGATTTTTTCAATAATTATTTTGTGATTTTTTCTTTCAACACCTGAGGGAACAAATTCTAAAATTTTCATCAAAAATTACTAACAATAGCTGAAATTCTTCGGATGATTTGACATGGAATTGCTCAGCTGATTTTTCTATACATGATATTCATATATTTAAAATATTAAGGTTCGGAAAAGTTGAAATAAAAACTTTAGATTACGAAACTACTCTATTAAAAACATCATTCTTTTTTTAATTTAGGTTTGATTGACCCACCTTCTGATAAATTCCAGATAAGTTTAGTGCATGTTAAATCTTATGGTATAAATTTAACTGAAGGTTATCAAAAGATAGATCAACCTGTCATTAAACAGTAAAAATGAAGCTCTCAAATTTAACAAGGCTTTGTACGACAAAATCCTACAGTGCAAAAGATGAAAGATACTTCAAAATAAACAGAATTTTAGGAATTAGGCTTTAACTGTAAATGAAATTGAAATTTATTAATTTTGTTCAATAATGCAGAATTTTAATTTTGATAAAGAATTTGAAGGATTCCATATAATACTTCTCCTTTATTTTTGTTAAAATAAAATATTTTATGAATTATGAGTAAAACAAGTTTGCATTACATACTACATATTTTTTGAACTATTTCTTTCTAACTAAAACCAACGTGTAGGATTTTAGGGAATTTTCATTTAAGGAATTTTGAATGCTACCGAATATACAAATTTAAAAAAACACACGCTTCGTCTTTATTTCGTACTTTGTTTTTTAAAATAAAATCTTTTCTCAATATCGCTTTTAGCTATTTTTCGACGTTCTCTTTTCCCGAAGGAACCGAAAAAAAGTGAATTTTTCTATTGAATTTGCACTTTGACATTGACATTATGGTCAATATCAAATATAGGAATCTCACCAAATCACTTGAATGCACCATATTTACTCATTATATTAAATTATTCATTATATATTTTTAGAAAATCACCGTTTAGCACAATGGGCACAATGCTTTTGTAGAGCGTGGCGCGTGCAACGCGCTCTGGCGAGAAAATTTTGCACATAGAAACTATAATCACTAAGGGAAGCACGTACGCCGTTGCAGACACGGGGAGTAGGATAGGGCTGATTAAAACATGTTTTTGAAAGAAAACAATTTATAAAAATATGGAGTCATCGTGGCTCAGATGGGATCGTGATTTAAAATTTAAAATTAAAATTTTTGCATTATTATGAATTATTTATGTATATTAAAGGACTGAAACGGACTTTTTCCTATTTGAAAATATTTGTAGTACATATACTTTACTCTTATGACTGAAAAAAAATCCTATAATATAGGACGTAATAACAAATGAAGAAGTCATTGAATATAATAATGAATTCAGCATTTTATTCATTACAAACCTGTAAATGATAGGACAATTTTACCATTGGACAATAAATTGCACATCTTTTCATTTTTCTCATTAAATTAATTGTCGAAAAATAAAAATCCCCAATTTAAAAATATCCGAAATTATAATTTAACGAATTATATCATTTTTGAATTATACAATTAACGAAATATTAAATTCCCATAAAATTTGCAAATTTTCGAAATTTAAGATTTAACGAAAATAAACAATTAGTTATTAAAGAAATATTAAATAATAATTTTTTATTTTTGTCAATATTAAATTTCGGAAATTAAAAAAATGTCATTTTAAAATTCAGAGATTTTATAATAGGGTCATCCACTAATTTTTTTTTTATTTTTGCATATTAAAGTATATGCTCTAAAATCACTAATAATACCAGCATAGTGTAACAAAAACTTTTTTTCGAATTTATATTTGAAAAAGAAAAATTTGTACACATTTAAAATTCCTATTTCTGTCGCGCCCATTCCGCCATCTTGATGTGACGTAGCTAGCCGCCAAACGCTTGTAAATAAGCCGGGCGATTCACGCTTTTTTCATAAAAATGCAAAAAAATCAGCACTACCATTGGTGTTTTGTGCCTCCATGCAAGAACACGTTTGTCAAAAATTCAGGAAAATTATTCATATCTATACCCAAAGGTGAGGAACGAAAAAAATGGTACAAAATTGTTCGTCGTGACATGTGCCCTAATAACCACATCTTTAACGTCAACAGTATATTGTTGCGAAGATCATTTCAACGTAAGAAAATATTTTTATTTAAAATAGAAAACCATCAACTATGCTTTTTTGATAACATGAAACCCGTACTTTACTGATATTAAACAGTGTTATATATATGGGATGCCGGGACGTATGTGCACTTTAACCTTAAAATCAAATTGTTTATTTGCGCAACAATTATTATAAAATTATATATTTTTTAACTTTGGAATCATGCTGCCATATTTTAAAAAGAGTTTCCGCTAAAGAGCGAATATATATTTAATTCTTATATTTTATCAAGTGCAAAATCAAAGTATTGAATGTTGAGGTTAAAGCTATCGCTTTATGTCAACATCTATAGCATCTATAGTCGATTATTTCGTTTCCTTTCTATTTCTTTTATTTAAACTAAAATAAATACGATATTATAATCTTGATCAAATAAATAACTTTAAATTCAATACAATACATCGGTTTGCATATTCAAAACGGTGTGAATACTTTTTCGCTTTCACTCCTCGAGTCTCAGCAACATTGAAACTGGAGCACTTCGCACAGAAATCACTTATTATAAGTGTACTCACTTTTTGCAAATTATCCGAACTGGCTTTAACGTATCCAGGCATATTGATACTTCATAAAAATAAACCCTTTTTGCCAAAAAACGTTGATTAGTAATTATTTAGTTTGTTTTTCTCAATCTGACCATGTATTTTCTTCGGTTTTGACGGCGCGTGACGTCACACCACGTGTTTCGAGCCGTGAGGGCGCCACATGTTTTCTTTTATAAATCGACATTTACGGTGGATATTTTATCACTTTTTAATAAATTATTATAAATTAATAAATAAACTAAATTGAGTTTTAATTTCACATTTTAATTCTTTGAGAGACAAAGTTTATAAAAAACTCAAGTATAAGGCAAACAAAATTTTTGTGGATGACCCTATTCATGAAATTATATTTTCGGAACCCGTTAATTTGTGTATTTATTATCTCTTCACTTTTTATTAGTCCCTACATAAGTAATTAATTCAATAAATTAGGATTTATCGTTAGCTTTCGCACAAATCCTTATAAAGGCCTTCATGGATTATCGAAAAGAAAAAATGATAACGTCAGTGGAGATGTTTAAGGTGGTTTCCGAAAAAATCGATCTCTGGTAGAATTGTTTAAAGTCGAGCTTATATTTCAAGTAGAATGTTTTTTTATATGCTAAATTAATTTCAAATTTTCCTACCACAATGACGTCGAGATAATTAACGTTAAAGATGACTACTTTAACACAGAATGCATGGGCAATGTACAGGCACTCTCCATATTTTAATTTGTAGTAATAAAACGCTCTGTGGTAGAGAAATTAAAAGAATGTGTCAACTTGTGCTGCTTGAAAATACAAATATGTCAGAAAAATAATAAAATCTCTTCACCATGTACTTTTCTAGATAATCGAATGGAAAACATTGAAATTTTAATTATTTTCAAACGCATAAACGTCAAAGATTCGCGATCCGGCAACGCTGTCCCCTCTCTCCTGCTTTGCTTGTTGCAGGAACTCGATACACACACACACACACACACACACACACACACACACACACACACACA
>CAKNYM010047346.1:0-11815 GCA_932195095.1 Andricus curvator | reverse complement strand
ACACACACACACACACACACACACACACACACACACACACACACACAGTTGGTCAGTATGGTTAGTTTCAAATTGCGACGTTTCACGATCTACGAATCTGCCGCTGGGATAGGATTGGTGACTATACGTATACACACACACTACGAATTCTAAGCCAGGAGTGTATTAAAATATTGACAACGACAGGCGCCCCATGGGACTCCAATATTCGTACGAGTGTGGGACTCGGAAACTACCTTAAGAAAAAAGTATTTTTTTAAGCAGGTACGTATTGAAATTTTATTTTTAATTTCTAAACTTTCTTCTTTTTTTCTGGTAATCGATCTTTTTTGCGCGAATTTACTTACTTACATAATTATTTATAATAAATTCTATAATTTGTTATTACATTTGCAATTAAATTACTTAGCGATTTCATAATAAAGTTTTCTATTCAAAACTGACATGTTGCATCAGTAAAAATTTAATTTTGACTTTTGATTCCCTTCACTTTAATTCCATTTTTACTTCTTATGATGTTTCCTTGAATATTCTATTTAAAATTGTACAAATAGACATGTCAATTTGTAATTCTATATTGAAGAATTTTATTTTGGTTAGAAAATACTTTAAATTAAAAGTTTTGAACATTGAAAACTTGAATAGCCGGAAATTTTTTTCTTAGGGATTTTTTTTATGAAGAAAAATTAGAAAATTAAAAAAATTACTAAATTTGGACACAAATAATTATTAAATGCTATTTTCAATTTTTTTTTTGGATGGAAAGTTAGTTTTAAAATAAAAATAAAAACGTTACAATAAATGTAGTCGGTAGGAGTTATAATTTCTTAGAAATCATTTTTTTAATTTTGAGCTTTTGCTCTGTGAAACGAAACGCTTAGATTTCAGCAAGTACTATTAAAATATTTGAAATAATTTCCCACGATTTTTATTTAAAGTTAATACAAAGAAATAACATTTTAAATTGCAGTAGAATATTAAAGCACGTAAAAAATACAAGAAAAAATAAATATTAAATACTGCTTTCTTCGAGTGGGAATTTGACATTTTTTAATTATTATGGATTATTTATTTATTCTCGAGGACTGAAAGTAACTTTCCCCCATTTGAAAATATTCTTAGTATATGTAATTTATTCGTATTACTTAAAAAAAGTAAAATATAGTGTTATATGAATAAAGAATGAACATGTCATTGAAAGGATGATAAAGATAATTCGGTATAAAATCTAGACCTAGAAAGAATGGGATAATTTTACCATTGTATAACAAATTTTACTGTTGGTTATACTTAAATCAATAATAATAATAGAATGGAAGTAATGGGGTCGTTGCATGAATTTTAGGTAATATATTTTTTAAATACTGCATAACATTCTGAACATTTTGGTGCATTTAAAAAAAATCTTGAAAACTTCATTGTGGAGAAAAAAAATGTTTAAGAAAAGCATTGAAATCCCTATTCAAAAGCTCTGTGACCTTGAAACGTCACTTCCCAAAAAGCGCGTAACCAATCAGAATAATGATCTATTGACTAACGAAGTATCTAGCAGGCAGCTGGCGGAAATTCAATTTACAATTTCTAACAGAGATATTTATTTACTTATAATTGTCGAAAAGCAATACAATTTTGCGTAAAATATAAAACCTTAAAAAAGATAGTAATGAATAATATCATTCAAGTGCGTGAGAATGAAGTGTTTCCAAAGATAACCTCAATTTGAATATCTTTTACAACATAGGTTATGTTTACTGTTTACCCATTCAGTCGCAGCGGCCATATTATATTCCATCACCAACCGGACCACCGCGCTAATCAGAATGAAGTACTTCCTGCAAAGTACTTCCCGCGAAAATTCAAAAAATATACTTTTTAAACATTAAAAAAAATATTTAAACTTGATTTAAAAACACTTTACTTCCGTAGTTACATTATTTTTTTGGTGTTCTTTTAATTTTACTAGGAAAAAAAAATTATTTGAAAATATGCAACAACCCCATTGAAGATTATTATTATTATTATTATTATCGATTAGCGATTCGAACTCGGAAGTTCATCGCCTCATCTACCCGAAACCGCCACGCATCTCTATCCTGTGCATCCTCCATCCAGTTTAAGTAATCATGTCCTAGTTCTTTTAGATCATCCCTTACATTTTTCTCCCATCTGTTTCTCGGTCTGCCTAGAGGTCTCTTACCAATCGGTTTCCCTCTTAAAACTTGCGCCACTGTTCTTTCATTGCCCATTCTTGCTACATGCCCCGCCCATCTTAATTTACGCGCTTTCATTACTCTATTAATATTTGCTGACCCGTAGAGAGCGTGCAGCTCATCATTATGCAGTTTTCTCCATTCACCAGTCTCTTCGTCCCTCTTTGGACCATAGATTTTTCTAAGTACTTTATTTTCAAAAACTCTAAACCTATTCTCCTCTCCTTTCGTCAGCGCCCACGTTTCACACTCGTACATGACGAACGGCATTATTATTGTTTTGAAAATTCTTACTTTGATGTTTCTAGATAGCAATCGCGATTTTAGTAGTACGTTTGCTGCATAATAGCACCCATTGCCAGCGTGCAACCGCGCGT
Source organism: Andricus curvator (assembly GCA_932195095.1). Lineage (NCBI taxonomy): Eukaryota > Metazoa > Arthropoda > Insecta > Hymenoptera > Cynipidae > Andricus > Andricus curvator. The sequence goes on along the minus strand of CAKNYM010047346.1, from coordinate 9,228 downwards.
TGATTTCCGTTTTAATATTATTTTTGCTAGTTATAATAGACCCGAGGTATTTCAATTCGTTAACCCTTTCGAATTTCATATTTCCGGCCATTAGATCCCCGCGTACATTACTTTGTTCGGATCTGACGACGGTCATATATTTTGTCTTCGATTCGCTAACTTCCAAACCAATATCTTTATCATCCCCTAGTAAGTCGAGATCATCCGCCTACCCAAGAATTTGTATTATCTTATTAAGGGTTGCACCGGTCGGATTCACTTGTACTTGTCTGACCACGTATTCTAAAACTAAGTTGAAAAGGACGCACGAAAGTGCATCGCCCTGTTTCAGGCCATCGCGGATCGAAAACTCTTCAGATAAACTTCCGTTTGCACGTATCCTACCCCTACTGCCGCTTAAGCAAATTTCGATAAGTCTAACTAATTTTCTTGGTACACCCAAGAACTCTAGGATCCAGTACATTCGTGCGCGTATAATAGAGTCGTAAGCTTTTTTGAAATCGATAAATAGCTGATGCACTCCTTCATTAAATTCCCATTTTTTTTCTACCAGTTGTCTAACTCTAAACATTTGATCGCTTGTAGATCGGTTTCGGCGGAATCCACACTGGTAATCCCCAATGATTTCCTCGGCAAAAGGAGTTAGTCTACTTAAGATTACATTGGACAGGATCTTATAACACGAAGGCACAAGTGAAATTCCCCGATAATTGTTACAGTTCGTTTTATCGCCTTTTTTAAAGATAGGAATAATAATAGAGGTATTCCATTCCTCCGGCATGCGTTCTGTTTTCCAAACTGCGCGTATTAATTTACAAATTTGCCTTGTGAGGCAAGGGCCTCCATTTTTTATCAGTTCTGACGGTAGGTCGTCGATGCCCGCGGCTTTGTTATTTTTTAGCTTCTTTATGGCCATTTCTATTTCTATATCAGTAGGATCATCGATTAATAGATCGGCAGTGTGGATTTCACCGAGATTTGCTTCAACGGGGGCTTCGCGTACATTTAATATCTTATCGAAATAGTTTTTCCATAAATTCAGTCTCTCTATCGGATCGGCTACTAGATTGCCATTTTCGTCCCTCATTACTTCCGTTCTACTTTGAAAGCCTTTCCTTATAAAATTGATTCCCCTGTACATCTCACGCGGGTTATTTTGTTTATTATGCGTTTCTATTGCTAGTATTTTATTCTTTTCCCACTCCTTTTTCTTGGACCTATAAAGCCTATTTGTACTTTTACTAATCTCGAGATACTTCTTATGTGTTTGATCGCACTTATTTTGTAAACTAATTGGTTTGGCCTTCCGACGTTTTTGAAACCAAATTTTGCACTCTTCGCAAACCATGGTTTGCTTTTGGTTACCTTCTTTAAACCTATCCTAAGTTTCGCGGCTGACTTTATCGCCTTTTTCATATTGCTCCATGAAGTTTCCGGGTCCTCGTCGTAATCATCGTTATCATCTCTCTGTTCTTGGAGAGCGTCGAAACTATTAGAAATCTGAACTTGATATTTTAATGTTTCTGTTGCTGTTTTGAACTTATCTATATTGAAACGAACTGTTGGCTCTGTGCGGCTTGTTTTCTTACTTAACGCTAGCCTAGATCTTAGTTTTACTATCACGAGAAAGTGGTCTGAATTTAAATCCGCTCCCCTGTACGATCTTATGTCAAGAATGTTTGTATGACGTCTTCTGTCAATTAGAACGTGATCAATCTGATTGTGAGTGATACCATCTGGTGATATCCAGGTGGTCTTATGTATATTTTTATGCTTGAAATATGTGCTTTTGACAACGAGGTTCTTTGAAGCTGCAAAGTTTGTTACTCTAGTTCCATTATCATTACTGACGTGATGCAAACTTTCTGATCCTATTTTTGGCCTATACATCGTTTCTTTTCCAATTTTCGCGTTGAAATCTCCCAATACTATTTTTGCGTCAAACGTTGAGAATTTGTCGAAAACCTGTTCAATTGTTTCGTACAAAAAGATCTTTAGTGTCTTCGTCTTTGTCCTCGGTGGGGCAGTGCACGTTGATAAACACCTGTTTGCTGAAATTACCCTTTAGTACAATGTATGATAACTGGTCGTTAATGAATTACATGTCGATAACCGCTTGCGAAATTCGTTTACTAATAAGAAAACCGGTCCCCAGTGTGCGCCCCTTAGCTGGGGGGGCGCCCCCCCAGTGAAAAGTATATAGTTATCCTTAGAAAGTGACGCATAATCGCCCGGCCAGCAGGTTTCTTGAAGTGCTATTAAGTCAGTACCGTATCTATTTGCTATCACAATGAGTTCGCTATTTCCGCCAGTATTTAGACTACGCGCGTTCAGAGTTCCCGCCCTTAGATATTTTACTGTAGTTTTTTGTTGTTGCAAGTTAGCCATGATAATTTCAAGAAAATCCGCACGTTAGGATCCTATTCCGATCGTAGGTGAGTCCACTGTCTCAGAAGTGATAACCCAACTTGTCGTCAAACACATTACAGTTTCATCCTCGTATCCTAACATACCCCTACAAGGCAGCACGCCTACTAGCATCAATAACCCTTTGGTCCTATGTAGGGGAATAATTCCACACATCCCTTGCGGGCAGTGTCATCGCTGCGGTGTCCAATGGGCAGCAGGATTTTTCCCTTACAAGATTTTTAGTTTTGGTTCGGGTAGTGTTTCTAGGTGGATACTTCGAACTTTTACGTGAACATTCCGGACAATTTATTATGTTATATTATTGACTTATTACTTATTAACATTTAATTTTTATTTATATAAATAAATATATATATATTATATTTATATAATATGATTAATATAATTATATTAATATATATATATATATATATATATATATATATGTATATACATTATATATATACACATATCGAATTTGAGATTTAAAAAATTTAGTACTAATGTAAGCCTGGCTGTACTTCCTCATTGTAGTGAAAGTTTTATAAGGAAAAAAAGGTAAATTAATTATTAAAATTACAATTACAAACAGTAGTGACAATTTATAAAAACTTTAAACTGGATCGTGTGATTTTTTAAATCACAATACGACAACGCGCGCATGTTAGACCTGTACTCATTTGTTTTCCTAATTTCACAACAAAGGAACACACGCATGCCGGTGCGATTAAAGCGTTTGATATTTATTGGTGATTGATAATTATTTTTTCTTCGAAATTGAGCTTAATTAATAGTTTACTGGTAGTGAACTGTTGATACCACAATATGTATGAGTCTCGACCTCTTAAGTATATACAATACATATCCAATGAGTCACTTTTTGTAAGATCAATCGAATAAAGAGACAATAATTCTTTTCCAATTATAATAGACAATGAGACGTTTCGGCTTAGATTGAAGCCATCATCAGTCAAATTTATTAATGTTTTTAAAAATTTACAAATAATATGAAAAATTATACAAAGTGCAAAGAAGCGGAAAATCAAAGCAAAACACGGTGTTTATATAAATAATAAAGAAAAAACATACCTGAGAAGAAAAATGCCAAAAAATGGTCATTATTGTATAAAATAGAGTCGAAAAATCAAAGTTAAAACTAAATAAATAAATACGAAGGACAGAAACACAACGAGCCAGGACAGGTGGCAAAGTCTGACTGTGTAAGTATACAACCTAAGGCTGGAAAACCAATTAGAAGAGAAATATGACTACTAAAGGTAAAGTAGAGCGCTAAATTGTTATAACTTGGTAAGTGGTTTATATTCAAGCAAAAAATTATGTTCAAATCTGATATTAACATTATTATCTATTTTGTTAATGAAAAAGTTTTCAATAATTTTTCTGCCGGATTTCTAATAGAGTTTTTATGTTCACGTGTGCGAGTTTCAATGCATCTCCCTGTTTTCCCAATATATGAAAGAATCAGACAATCCTTACAATCATATTTATAAACAACACCAGATAATTTACCTTTAGGTAAAGGATCTTTTAGATTATTGAAAAATTTGGAAAAACTATTGATAGGTTTGTAGATGGTTTTTATATTGTAAGAATTTAAGATGTGTTGAATTTTTTCCGAGAGATTTTTTATATATGGACAGACAGTAAAATCTATGTACTTTTTTGAATTATTACTATTCTTTTGAATTTGAAAGGTTTCAGAATTGTAAAACTTGTTAGTTTCTTTTTTTAAACAGAAATCAATGAGGGATTTAGAGTAGCCACTGTTAATTAGAGTTTGTTTAATTAAATTAATATTTTTAGTTCTGAAAACAATGTCCGAGATGCGAAACATTCTAAAAAATAGGCCAGTAGCGATGCTAGTTTTATGATTGTAAGGATGTGCAGAATCAAAATTCAAGTACCTCCCAGACCAGGATTGCTTTCGGAACCAATCGATTTTTAGAGAATTATCCATCCTTATGATAAGTGTGTCTAAAAAACAAATTTGCGAATTATTTTCAACTTCAATTGTAAATTTGATATTAGTGTTAAGTGTTGAATAAGTTAAGGATAAAGTCCAACTTGTCAAGAGGAACAGCAGTAATTATATCATCATCATAACGGAAGAAAAACGGAATAGCAAAAGGTAACGATGATAAACATTTAGATTCTAAATTTTCCATGACTAAGTTTGCAGCTGAAGGGAAAAGTGGAGAACCCATAGCTAATACTGAGACCTGTTTGTAGGTTACATGATTAAATTTGAAAAACGTGGAATTTAAGCAGATTTTAACCAATTCAATAAACTTGTGCAACGGAATGGAGGTATGTCTACTGATATCCGGCCACTTCAACTCAATGCAGTATAAAACCTTTGAGATAGGAATGTTATTAAACATAGAGACCACATCCAAGGAAAGTAAAACATAATTATATGGAATCTTTTGGAATTTTATTTTTTGGACAAAAAAGAGACTATCGGTAATATGGTGTGGTGTTTTTCCGATAATATTGTTTAATATTTTGGATATAAATTTAGAGAGATTATAAGTAGGACCATTAATCGTCGAAACAATTAATCTGAGTGGATTGTTTTCTTTACACTGTTAAAAAAGCGGAGTTAAAGTCAACTCCGAAGCATACCCTATAAAAGTCCCACTGTTTTGAGTAAACGGCAAGCGGAGTAGAAGAAGACGAGTTAAAATGTAACTCTTGGAAAAGAACTCCCTAACTGCACTGTCCGGAGTTATTTCAATCAACTCCGTCCTGACCCTATAGTTGTCCCACGACACCATCAGAAGTTGATTTTAAGGAGTAAATATCACTAAAAAGGAATGCTGAAGGGAGTTTGTCGCGTCGGTACGATTTGTTATTTAATATTTAGAAAAAAGATTTTAAAAACGATAAAAAGAGTGATCTATGGCAACCAGACAAAGCGGGTGAAAATTGTATATATGAATCAGAATTGGGATACGAAGAATTCATAGACGCCGGTAAGTATAATTGTATATAATAATAATTATGAACATTTCCATGATGCTTTTGAATCTTTTTGTACGATTTAAAAAACTCGTGTGGATTATTCATGTTAAAATTGGTAAATAAGACAAATAAGTTCATTTAGAAACCTTTTATTATTAAAAATTACTACTAAAGCCTCTTACTCAGAAATGTCAAGGAATATTTTTTGAATGCTCCGAAAGCGTATTAAGAACAATTTTTCAAGCATTTCTTTATCAATTTTAAAAGGAATAATCCACACGAGTTTTTTAAATCGTACAAAAAGATTCAAAAGCATCATGGATATGTTAATAATTAATAAAATATATACAATGCTTTTTCATCGCCAACATATTTCACTTTTCTAAAAATTAAGTAACAAATCGCACTGACGCGACACGCGACCATCTAGAATTCTAGATTCTAGAATTTTCATGTTTCGAGTTCGCAGTTTCGCACGCGTTGACTTGCGGCCATGATGTGGCGAACTACTGCGAAGAGAGTGTTTTGCAAGTTTTCTGCGAACGCAGCTCCGAACATAAACTCGCATAAGAAGTCCCGCCACGGCTCTTTAACTCCGGATTGAGCATGGGTTAAGATTTTGTTTCTGTGCGGTGCGAATTAATTATATTCACTCTGAACGCAGAACCTTTTGCTCACTGTATTTTATTCTAGAGTAAAATATGCGGAGTTGAATGTATTCGATACTGAGTCGATTTTATACTCCGAAAAATTGTACTCTCAACTCCGCTAGCCATTAACTCCTCAAATTTTTAACAGTGTATGAATCTTGGGCAAACCGTAAGCTCTAGGAGTGATTGCAGAATCTATGTGTTTAATAAAGCTATTTGATTCCAATTTTGTAATTAATTTATTACACTTATCTTGTGCCGTGGCTGTGTATTCGAATTTAGAGATGGAATATACATACATTTTTGTCTTGAAGTAATAAATTCATGTTATTAATATAATCAGATTTGGAAATCGCAACTGTAACATTACCTTTATCAGCATTTACAAACATTATATCAGGATTTTCCTGTTTGAACTTTCTAATACGATTAGTATCAAACAATTTTTCAAAACGTATAGCCTATTTTTAAATTTAATCTGCGCAACATGGTCAGAAATGGTTTGGGTGCAGCGATTACGTATAACGTGTTTATCATCTAAGTCTAATTTATAAATACCTGTTTCAATGGACGAGATCAAATTTTGAACTTGAAAATCATTGACATTAAAAGTATTGGAAGAAAATTTAGGAGCCAATGAAAGGAGATTTATAACGTCGCCAGGAATATCAGTAGTGGTAAGGTTTTTGAACCATTTATTTTGATGAGTGATACTATTATTGTAAATTTCATTGAAACGTAATCTTTCAAATTTTTTAATAGATAAGAGTTTTTTTGAATGAAAAAGTTTTTCAAATTTCAAGTTTTCAAGCACAAAAAATCTATTTAGAATATCATATGGAATTATATTACCAATCAAAGATTCAATTTTAATTAGTCTGGAATTAATGCTCTGGAAAAGTTGCTCACTCACTCGTCTTCACGTTCCAAGCGCGATGTCGGGCTTTCGCCGTTATTTATTTATATTTTTATTTGTTTTCTCTTAATGTTTTATTTATGTTAAATTATGTGTTTTGCTTTCTGTTGGATTTTTACTTTGACTTTATCTTCGATTTTTAACTTGTACCAGACTTAATAAATGTTTTTTTGACTGATGAGGGTCCAAAACAGTGACCGAAACGTTTCAAAAAGAATTATCAAATCTGTTATTCTGACCTTCATTTCCATGACTTGCTTCACTATTTAATTTAAACGATAATGAATATCCTTAATTGCAAGGTTCTAAATATTGACGAAAAGTTGGAAAAGTAATGATGACAAATGCTTTGAATTGAGTGGAGCATGAAAACAAAATTCTAAACGTTTAAGTTTATTATTAATATGTGGAGGAATCACACCTATGCGTCTGCAACGTAGTAAAAAGATCCTTTGGTTTGTGATAGTAGTCTTTTTTCTCCTTATATCCGACCATTATTTTAGCAGCGTAGTGCCATAATCTCCAAAAAAGGATGAAATTGCGACGAAAAAGCCCCAGACACATGCCATGCTAGTAAAATTATTAGTCTCATTATATTCTTATTGTCTATTATAATTGGAAAAGACTTATTGTCTCTTTATTCTATTGACCTTACAAAAAGTGACTCACTGAATATATTGATACCACATTTGTGTGCTTACATAGACTGTCGAAATAGACGAGGAGATGCCGGGATTATTTTATTCTGTTTACCACCGAAAAGCAGTGAAACATTTATTGTATGGTGCCCAAATGCAGATGAGTAAATAAATATCAATTATTAACGTGTCTCCACTGAATTAGAAAAATAACGAAGTCTGAAATTCCCCAAAATTCTGAAATTCCCGAATTTATTATTTGTCGAATTATATATAATTACCTAAAATAGTTTTAAATAACATAATTAGGTAAATTTATTATTACATATTAAAATTAAATAATTAATTCAATAATTACAAAAAAAAAAATCTGCCCGCTTCGCGGGCACATTCTCATCGCGCGCTTCGCGCGCGGCTCGCTTCGCTCGCAAGTTTCAGCGCGCCTAGGGCGCGCACCTGTTGGATCTCGCGCTTCGCGCTCGATTAGGTATTCATCTCGCGCTTCGCGCTCGGACACATTTGTCGTCTAGGTTTTCACACTTCGTGTGCTCGCTATTGCGCGCTTCGCAAGCTAATACTCTCTTAGTAAGCTTCATCGTTATGACCTGCTTTTGGTTTAATTATGTCAGTTTTACATAAAAATAAGAACTAATTTACTTAAGGTTCTATCGACCTTAAGGAACACATTCTCATCACGACACTCGCGCTCGATATTTGGTATGATCATCATGTGAACCTCGCGCTTCACGCTCGTTTCTGTTCATCGTATAATAGAAACCCAAAAGTTTGAGCGCGCTTGCTGCGCGCAATTTGGTCTTCGCGCTTCACAACGACCATATGTTATGTTCAATGTTCTTCAGCTAAAAATGACTAAAGTTGTATTTGATTTTCAATGAAGAAGGTAATTCCTTTACTTCAGCGTATATTTCCGTATCTTTATAATAAATCCTACAATCAGAAAGATTTTTTTCCAACTATCTGAAAAGGGCAGAAAAAAAGTATTTAAGTCGTTTTTGGAACATATATCTAGCTTTTTCATTCATAATCAAACCGACCCCTTGACTACCATGTGATTCCCTATATACTCCTGACCATATTTCAAAACCTCAATCAAAGTTTCAGTCCATTCCGAGGCTACTTTATTGTTTGTATTATTCATGTTTAGATTGTACACCCAACTACCACCTTTATGCGCGAAATTTGTTGTGCGAGTCGAAATCATGCCCAAGTTAAGTAGTGATTCGTCGTATAGTGGAGAGTCCAGTTCTTACGTCAGTCCCACCAAAACTTCTGTTACGGGGGGAGGGGGGGGCGAGGACAAGGAATGGAAACCGAGAGAGTCGCAATTGGTTGATGTTTTATACTAAGAAGGTCACCAGCCTTCAGCAGCGTTGTATTAGATAGGAGTTCATATGTAAACAAAGATCAAAACGCATTCTGAAATAAAAGTCAGATTTTCAGTCAGAATAAATTGTTTGAATTATTATTATATTTTATTGTTTCAATCGTTAGAAATAGTATTGAGAACATAAAAACAATGAAATATTGTGAAAAAACACACCCGAGATGAAAAATAAAGTAAATAAGCAAAGTTTTGATGAGAATGTGCCCGTTTATCGGGCCGATTTTT
>CAKNYM010047345.1:94887-114988 GCA_932195095.1 Andricus curvator | reverse complement strand
AGACTGGAAGGTGAGTATCGTATCGGTATCGTCTCAGTATCGAAAAATATCGCTCGGCGGCATCACTACGCGGCTGCCACTGGCAGTCTTTGCAGCCAATGGCTGCCTTCTGGAGTAGTCCCTCGGTATTATATTCATACCAGCATATTATCAAATAACGCAAAGTAATGTAAATTTGTATTATAAGATTTCAGAAAATATCCAACTATATAGACTATACGTTTCTCCAATTAAATATTATTCATTGGGTTGCTACATAGAAGTAGAATATATTTAAAATTGAGGTGTGAAGAAACGGGTGATGGAAAAACGTCGCGATGGCGCTGGACAACTAACTCCGAGGCCAGTTTCATGTATATTATATTAAATAAATCCTGTGAAAGCTTATTTGTTTGCATTTCTTATCCAATTTCTCAAAATTTATATTGATTTCATTTTTAAGTTTTTAATCTTCAATTTTGATGGCAACATTTCAGAATAAAAGATTTTTAAATGGTGCGGTTTGACTGTTCTAAGGTGAATAACAGGATGGGAGTTTTAATCGAGGAAAAAAATTCTCGGCCATTTCCCGGTTTTAAAAAATTGTGTACGGTCATTGAAACTAAAAAATTGGCAGTCTTAAAAGTGAAAACTTTTTTGTTTAGAGTAAGCAAAACTGAACTTTACGTTTATCTATTAATTGAAAACATAACTCTTTCGAATTGTAAAATTTTGCCATCGAAGCTTACAACATTTTTAATTCCGAAATTTTTTATTCAAACGCATACAAATTTACACGTAAAAAGTAGAAGCTTTCATCACTTTCCAAATAACCAATTTAAAATTAAATTCCGATAAACTGCAAAATTTAAACATTTTAATTTTTATCAATTCAACAGTTCAAAGTTTTCTGGTAAAAAAAACTCCACTCTTCCAATGCAGTACAAAATACAAAATAAAAAGGTTCACCTCTCATCTGAATGTTGAAAATCCTAAATTTGCACCCATCCACGGATAAATGTTAAAAACGAAAAATTGGTATCTTCAAATTTAGAAAAACTTGGAAACCAAAATTTCATCCCTTCAAAGTCAATAAAAATTATTTAAAAAAAAAAGGAAATGAGCATCTCAATTCAGAGAAAATTTAAAATAAAAAATTCTTCCCTCAAGCTAAATAAAAATGTTACAAATTAAACATTATTCTTCTTCCAATTCATAAAATATTAACAACCAAAATTGCCGGACATGAATTACGATCAGGAATAGATAGTGAATCACATGGTAGCCAAGGGGTAGGTTCGATTATGAATGAGATAGCAAGTCAGCATGTCAGGGATAACAGATTTGTATCTCCTAGATTGTTGTGTGCTAGAATGAAAGTAGGCATCAGAAGTTGATAATTAATTTTTTTTATCACAATCAGTTTATATACTGATCAGTTTGGTTGAAAATTTAACTATTTTGTTGAAAATTCCATTTTTCTGGGTTAAAAATTAGTTTTTCAAACTGAAAATGAATATTTTACATTAATAAATCTTAAATTGTTGTTAGTTCTATTATGCACATAAATGTGAGATTCTTTGTTACTGCCCTCCACCTGAAACTGAACTCATTATTACATATAATGTGTGTAAATTTAGCAACATTCCTTTCTTCGAGTTTTTCAAATTACCCAATCGCCATTGAGGAAAAGCGACAACAATGCATTCGAGATTTTCGTGACAGACCTATTTTTTAGAGAAGGATATTATCAATTATTATACATCTTGGTGATTTAATAATTTAAAAAATTTAGTTGAAAATGTATTCTTCTTCATTTTTAAAGATCCAATATTTACTTTTTCAAAAAATGCTTCTAATCAATTGCGTGAAAAATCCAATACCGAAACAATAACAGAAATGGTAGCCGCAAAGAACTCAAAAAATTTCCCTCCTCTCCCTCTAAGAATATTCACATTTAGAGAGAATGTAACATTGTAAATTTTCTGAATGGTTTTTATGATTGTTAAAGATTTTCAACGAAAGGTTATCTCTTCTTCAGGTTCGAAAAACTAAAATAATGGTCTTCATAACGTTATGATTTTCTTATTTTTAACATATTTTTTTCGGTGAAAGGAGAAATGATTTGAACATTGCATATTATTTAAAAAGTAATTTCAATCCTTAAAAAATATATGGAATAAATACAGTTATTAAATATAAAAATTCTCAACAGACACTAAAAAAGCGAGATGATATAGAAAATATTCATTTTCCTCAAAAAGATATCTTATGAAATTGTTTGTCTTCTTTCAGGTTCACGACGAGCGGAGGAGAACAAACAAAGATCGTATGATTGCGGAACGAATATTCATTTATCACTACTTAATGTTTGAAGAAGTCTATCTACCTTTTCTTCTATGTTAGAGAATTTCAAATTATTGCTACATTTTTTAACTGATTCTGTTTTACAAGGTGGAGTCTATATAACTATTTCAAACCATATTTAAACAAATTTTTATCATAAATAATTTTACATATACGATAAGAGAAGATTTCCTGCAAACAACAAAATGCGATGCGTATAAAATTTACGCCAGCTTCCTGAGGTTTGAAAATAAATATATTTTCAACAAATAGCCATCCCCTAACTTTCATAAATTCGATTTCCTTTGCAAAATTTGTTAGTTCCAAAAGAATTCTCGAATTCTACAAAAATACAATTTAGAAAAATCAAAAACCTAAAAGTTACAAAATTTAGATAGTTTAAAAATGTTGCAAAATAGTTCGTCAAGAGTTTTATGTGTTTGCCCCCCCCCCCCCCAACACTGCCCAGAAGAGTTGTACAAAAAATCTTATAACACTTTTAGATCAACGCTATTGCAAAAAATACGATACTTTGAAGATACCTACAAATTTTCGAATTGGAAAATTTGGACATTTTTGATCTTTTTTACTCTCATTGAGAATTCTTATATCTTGAATCAAAAAAGTAGTTCAAGTGCATAACATTGGAATCATCAAAAAACAGGCGTCATGAAAGAAGTGAGACATCTTATATTGTGCATTCCGTCAAACTGTATAATTTGTAAATTTGGTTAAAAAATATTCATAGCTGTCACAGAACAAAAAATTTTTGAGGAGGAACTTTTAGTACATTTGAAGGTTTAGAGAAAATTTAACAATATTAATCATTATTCTTAAAGTTGACAAAATTAGCGCTAAAGAAGAAGAAGCATATAAAAATGTACTTTTTTCTAGAAATAGTCCATGCACCTTTTGCTCCTGATTTTGGATCTTGGAAGCGAAAAAAAAATCCATACTTAGAGTCAATGAATATTTTTCTTTGATCCAGAGAAATTTTCTTTGAATCAGTGTGCATTCAGTATTCGTACTGATAATACTAGATTCTTCATCTGCTTTAAGATTGTTCAAACCAGATTTTTATGAAAAATTTGATTGTTTTATTGTAACTTAGTGTTTGAATAATATGACTTTTTTTAACGGGAATAAAGGAAGTGCGTAAATGATTCTTGTTCTTCCATTTTGAAGGAATAATTTCTGTAGACATATATGTTGGCGGAGGTGGCGTAGCCTATTTACAAGTTTCACGATATTATAGCCTTCTTATTCTTTCAACAGAGTTGAAAGTGTTTCACAATCCTGTTCTTTCCTTAAACTTTACATTGACCCGATTCAAATTATTTAATCTCGTTCTAATTAATATATTTAATTCTAAACAAATTAATTCATTGCTACTAATTGTAAATAATTTAAAGTCCTCCACCAGTGAATTTGTAAATATTTCTGCTACTTGAATTAATAATTTTTACTAATATTCAGAGAGTTACATACCTTTAGTAAAATTAAGTTAGTAAATTTTCGCTAGATATTAGTAAAATTATACCAGTACAAGAGTTTTTCTGATTGTTTCAAAACTCACAAAAAATATACGGAAAGTAAAAAATGAAGAAAATTACGTCGATTCTGCTGAAAATCAAAAATTTTAGTTTTTTTCAAAAAATATGCGCAAAATGAAAAAAGGCCAAAAGTAACATTTTTATGTACGAATAGTTCTACAGGAACTTCTTTTCTACTCTTCGATATTTTCGAAATTTCAATTTAAAATAACTTTGCTCGATCCACATTTTCTCCTTTTTATTAGGTAGCATCCATTTATTACGTAAGGCTTTTTTCAGGAGTCTGGAGGATCTTACGAATCCCTGCAGAGGAGGGGTTGTCAAAAAAAATTAGTACGTAAGTTTCCTCTATCTAATTATTTTTTCTCAAATATCCTACTTGAATCTTTCTTTGGCTGTTGAAATTACTTTTTATTATATCTTATATACATTAGATCATTATTTGTATTACTTTTTTTTATCATGTAATATATTCCTTGAAATCCTTGAAATTATTACAATTTTTAAACTTCTCCTTTTACTGTTGCGACTATTTATTGTATGAAGAATGTATTTATTTACTTCAATTAATATTGTAATATAATTTTTACTACATGCTTGAAAAGGGACCACATAACGTCCGAAATATAGCCAATTCAAACTCAAATCTAATTTTTTTGTTTATTTAACCTTTGGCATCGAAAATTTATTTATGCATCCAAGAAGAGGTCGAAACTGAAGAAGAATGATTTACAACCAAAACGGAAAACCTTCACATCCGACTGGAGGTTTTTTCCAAAGGATCAGATTCCATTTTGGAATTCAACTATTGGCACATCTATGAAAATTCTCTTGTTTATTATCAAGAGTAGATCTTTTACGTAATCAAAGAAATTTTCTAATTAGATGCCGAAAAAGTGGTCTCATTCTCAATATTGAAATTTTAAATACAGAAATCGCTGATACTAGTGAAAGAGTAAAATTTGTATATGATATTTTAATTAGAAACCTACCTTTTCGAATTTTCTGTGGCATTATGATTTTTGAAAATCTCAAATATAGTAAGTTTTTTTTAAAACATAAGAAACATTTAACACAAAAATTCAATACTCTACAACGTAGAAACATTTCTAAGCAGAAAATAAATCTTGAAATTCCGAACATATGGTTAAAAAATTTGACTGATATTACAATACCTGATAAAGTTAGAATTGTATCTTTAGGCCCAGGTTTTTCCTACAATTCTTTTAACAACAAATATTTTCCCTCACGTGATTTTATAGCCTCAATTGAATTTGGAATTTTCCCCTAGATATACAAAATGAACTACCAGTCCAGTGCTCTCAGACTATTCTAAATTTTCTTACATCACCAGTTTTAAACAATCAAAAATTTCAAGATAACTTAGATTTTAGTCCAGCAATACAATTTATCTAGGATAATCCTGATATAATTGTTTTGAAAGCAGATAAAGATAACACAACGGCTGCAATAAGTTAATCTCGATATATTAAACAAATTTTAAATTTACTATCAGATCAAGCAAAATTTTAAGAAGTTATATTTGAGTATACTTTCACTACTGATAAATCTAATAATATTATTATTAACAGATGGGATCAAAAAACATATATATCATTTAAAGAAGCTAAAGAGTTGATAGCAGATGTCACTACTATCTCCAGAGCGTATGGACTACCTAAAGTGCATAAAAAGGGAAATCCTTCAAGAATAATATGTCTACCATAAATAGTCCTACTTCCACATTAGCTAAGTTTCTTTCTGATCATTTAAGATTGTTAACAGAAAAACCAGAGTATCATGTTAAAGATAGCTGTGATTTTCTTAATTGCCTACAAAACTTTAAAATGCCAAAACATCACATTCTTTTGTCATTGGATGTTGTTAACTTATTTCCTAATATTCCTATCAATTTAGCTTTACAATGTATCAAAAATAAATGGGACCTGATTGTCTCAAATACTCTTATACTCAGAGATGATTTTTCAAATGCAGTACAGTTTTGCCTCAGATCTACATTTTTTTAAGTTTAATAACAAAAACTACAAACAAATAGACGGAAGAGCTATAGGTTCTCCATTATCACCAGCAATAGCTGATATTTTAATGGAAGTACTTGTAATTGACTGTTTATCTTCTTTTAGTTTCAATGTACCCTTTTATAAATGGTATGTTGATGATATTTTCATGATCATTCCTAAACAAAAACTACAAGAAGTTTTAGATATTTTCAATAGTTATTATTCAAATCTTAAATTTACATATGTAAAAGTAGTAAACTCCACACTCAATTTTTTAGTTGTTTCGGTCACAAGAGAAGATAATGAAACTCTTCTAACAAATTGGTACCACAAAAAAACTTAGTGTGGCAGATACTTACATTTCTTGTCACAACATCCATTATCTCAAAAGAAAAGGATAATGTTTGGGCTTATAGATAGAGCTATTAAATTATCTTCCTTACAGTTTAGAAAACAGAACATCCAGTTATTATGACACATTTTGATTATTAATGGCTATCCACTTAATTTAATTGATAAATTAATTAAAATAAGAGTTGACAACATTTATAATTCAGGAAATAAAACAGTACCAACAAATTTCAAAGCTTTTACAGTAGTTCCATATATTTCTGGTATTAATGATAAAATAGCTTCAATATTGAGACAATAAGGCATTAAGGTCATTTTTAGACCAATAAAGTCTAATTTCAACTTATTTCCTTCTCCTAAGGACAAGTTAGATATTTTGCTTAAAATAAATATTGTTTACTGTTCCGATTGTTTGAGCTGCGACTGTTGTTACATTGGACCCACAGGTAGACCATTACATTATAGAATTAAAGAACATCAACGTCATAATTCAAATATAGATAATATTACCGCACTTGAAAGACATAGAATTGAGACAGGTCATGACTTAGATTTTCAACATACCAAAATTCTAGCTTGTGAACAAAATTTAAACAAACGTTCAACTTTTGAATCTTTCTACATTAACAAGGATAAAATGCGTTAATCTTAAATACGACAACTCCAGACTTTCATATTTGTATAGCTTATTACGTAAAAACTAATTTCAATTTACAATTTTATATATAATGTATTTTTAAAATTACCCCTTATGATTAATGTCCATATTCATTGACTTTAAGAATGTACTAATTGACCTTCAATTGATGACTTTCGAAACACTTGTAAAAATTTGACAGTTGAAAGACTCTCATTGTAAACGCTTTTCTGCTCTTCAAAATTTTCTCCAAATTTATCAAAAATGTACATTTTATCAATTATATTTAACTTTATTTTGGTTAATCCAAAATCGAAACAATGTGTGCATACATAAGTATGTTTTTGATAATTTTGTAATTTTAATCTCATTTTTGCATTTTCGCAACTTTCTTTATTTAGAAACCAACGGGAAGTAGCCCTTTATTACAGGTTAAAAGAAAGTTATACATCTCAGTAATCTAAATTATAATTAATGTTGAGATTGAAATCAAACATTAAAAATTAAAAAATCTTAACAGTTCTTCGGAATCGCATTATATACAAAGACTGATTTAGCAGAGTATAACTCTAGGCCGCGTTATTCTCTGATTTTAAGAATGTTCTTAAGAGCTAGTTTGAATTCTGTCGTTGAATTATTTATTGAAGAAGTCGAGACTATCGCGCAATAAGTTAGCTTCGCTGCATATTCTAGTCAATACAGCATTTTTGCCATAATTAGTGCGATGACAAGGTGGACTAAACCAGGTGCTGTTCCTTAACAACTTTGCAGGTGCATTCAAATTTATTTGATCTAGAATTTGCGCACAGTCGATATTGCTGTTTAAGATGTTAAAAAGAATGCTTAAATCTGCGAGTAGAAATCTAGAGTTAATTTTAGGAATGTTAAGTAGTGTTTTAATTCCACTATAATCATGATCTCCTCTATTCATGGGCATTCCCATTTGCCTGGCCGCGAAACGCAAAAAACGGTTTTTGAACTCTTCCGAGCCTAATTCTATGTACCATATAAAGTGGTGCCCAGATTACGGAGGCGTATTCTAAGATAGGTCTGACTAGTGAAAAGTATAACAATTGAAGTGTGAGTGGGTTGCTAAATTTGGAAAAGTTCCTTATGACAAAGCCCATAGTCCTGAGAGTATTATTGATTGAACCCGAAATTTGTTCTTCATAAGATAAGGAGTGATGCAGCATTCGGCATTTCTGTACAGAAATCAATTACGTGGAAAAACACTGCATGCTCTTTTGGGGTAACAGAGATATCTAGTTCTAAGTAGCTTTTTTTAAAAGCTACAGTTATATTCTCAATGCAAAGTCTTGCATGAATTACCTTTAGAAGGCGGACTTCCGTGACTTATCTCGCGTTGGACATTGCATGACTGTACCCATAGAAGAGCATCTTCTTCGAATTCAGTTAATAAATGAGTAAATAACGTATTTACTACACTAAGCATAAGGTGTAATTCAGGCGGTGGGATGATGTGGAGAAACGTTCTATCTTCCTGAGCAGTGAAAAGAGGAGGATTAATACAATTTTTGTAATTTTTTGCCTACGCTTTGACTGATCCTGCTTCGAACGAATCTACATAATTGTCAAGTGTATTTCCAATTTTTCTATCTATTCCACGTTCTGCGAGTTCACCTTTGATGGCATAACTCCACATGCATGGAAAGACACTACTGTGCGACATGATGCCCACCATGTTAGCGAGTTTCAACTCAGTCGCAATTGTTCCTTCAAAGTGATTAATCTTGACTGCAGCCCACAACTGAGATACATTCGAATAATTTTCCTGGGAGCATTGTGCCAATGCAAGTATCAGCAACTTGTTGACGCTAGAATCCTTAAATCTCTTCGAAGAAACTCCTTGCTCATATCTTTGACGATGACCTTCAAATTTTTCTTTCTTTTCAGAACATTGGATAGAAAGACATACCTTTAAAAACCCTCCTCCACCATCAATCCCAAACTACAAATGAACTTCGGACGCTTCTCGTTTGTCTTTGATATGCTTAACCAAGCGCTCTAGATCGGTTCAATAAGTAGCCATTTCGGCTGCTGCAGAGACCTTATCCGCTTTGACATTGATAAAATCGAAAGTCTTAACGCCAAAATAATTATCTACACAATGGCTTTTGGCCGGCAGCTTTGTCTTCAAATATGGTTCAACAACTTTAAAGTTTTTAGTAGCCACGCGAAAAGCTGCAGCGGTTCCAATCGCCTTATTTTAACTAAGACGAAATTTTTTCTATATTTCCAAAAAGTCATCTGCAGAATGAAGCGGACGCTTCCATGATTTTTCATAACTTTTTGTACCGGCAGCGATCTGAAGAGGCTGTCCTCCACGTGGTTGAGTCAGCGACAGAGTCTTCGTCTTTTGTTCCATTTTCTTCATCCATTTTCCGCTTCAACAGTGATGAGACTACTTGTTCTGAAACTTTTGCACCAGATTGCACGATGCTCTTTGTCAGATTATCTAAACGTGTAGTCAAATTGCATTTATGTGATATTACTCGTCCAATCAAAGAAAAACAATAACTGCAGCGACTCTCAACGGAATTGGCTTTATCTGAAAGAGAAGTTCATGGCTAGGATAGGTGAAGAATGAGCACAGGAATGAAGGATATAGATTAAATAAAGGATAGGTTAGAAAGGAACCAGTAAATAAGTCTTATTAATTTACCTGAAATTACTTTATTCGTTACATCGAAAAATAAGCTCTCTCGCTCAATCTGGAGGGTCTTCTCAATGGTTCAATATCTGAAAAAACTGGTAGTTTCAGGCTGTTGTCTGCAGCTTTTTGTACGCGGTATAAGTTCCTTTTACAATTAGCGCACACAACAAGAGGTAATCTGTTATCTGTAGCATCGTACTCAAACATATTTTCTATGAAATCTTTCAGCTTTCCATGCATGAGCATCATTTTTTTCGCTTCTTTAAAACACAACAGGCAATCCTGATGGCGATTTTCTTCATGGCATTTTGCTTTCGGCATATTGCTATCAACGATAGTACATTGACATTTTCACAGTCACATTGAAAAAACAAAAAACAGGCTATATTCGAGTATAAAAAATGATCCTTATGACAAGTGGCGAGGAATGCACTACGAGCACGCTTCAAACTTAAAAAAAAAAAAACTCATTTTCATGAATATATTTCAGAAATTATTAAAGTTTTTCAGGTTTATGAGTGATTTCATGTACTTTTATTATTATAAGAGCAATTTTTAAAGCGAAGTGCAGTAGAAATTCGCTATTCAAAACAATGTAATGTGTTTTTAATTTTCTTGAAATTAAGTCTTCTTCAACTTATATTGAGGCTTTTTTATCTGCAGTGCACAGGGAATATGCTATTTCACAAAAACTCAAACTAAAAATTTTGTTTGTCACGAATACACATAATTTTTTGTCCCTGTGCAATTATTCAGTGTTTTTGGTGGTTTTGGGGTTTTTTGAGATAATCCTGAGAGTGAGTCATAAAAATTTCTTTGGTGAGGCTGTGTATTTGAATTATTTATAATTTTCTACCGAATAATCTCATGTTCGACAAAATGTGAGTGGATTCGTTTTACTGTGCTAGCCTTCACTTGTTCGAAAAAAATGAGGTGCAGGTGGACCTCCAAATTTTGGCTAAAAACGCCCTTTTGGTACAAATTACGGATAATTCTCTTTGGGCAACAACATTCACGAATCCGTATTATACGAATCAGAGAATACCCAAGCGGCTACAACCTGATGGAAATTATGAAAATATCTTTGCTGGCGGTTTCATACGAAAAAAAAATATCTAGACCAATGTGGAACATCTTATCTTAAAGAAGCACATAGTCCAAGTAGTGATAGGGAAAGGATTGATCCTTCTCTTTATCATCCATGGCACGCTAAACTATATTTAAACAAACAATAGTTTCAAGTTGAAAACTTCGAGATTTACAAACCCGAGCATCATATAATACCACCCCCAGAACACTTTTATGTGATAGTGCAATCTGGCCTTATCTATTTTGGAGAATTAAAAGAAATTAATCCGCTAGAGATGCGTCTCCACTTTCTCTCTCTCGCTAAATCTGCTGGGATATACTCTGGAACATCCCAAGCACATTAGACGACATCCTAGAGAGATCTCGAAGAATATGCAATACAGTGCGAAAATGTAGATATGTATATCTTTCACAAATTATTTACATTTAATCATATGAATAAACTTATCATTTAACAATATTAAAGTATTTTTTGGTATTGTAATTACTTGTATTGTATTAAATATTACTATTCAGCTGTTTGACACAGGATCTATTGAACATTTTTGTTTCCAAAGGATAGGCTATGAGCAATAAGAACTGAGAGATTCTGACCTATTTATCTACTTTAGATACTTACATTTCTTTAATTATATTGAAATTATATTTCACTAGTGATTTATATTCCGAGAGAAATACGAGAAAAATGTTGGTAAATCAAAAGTGAACCCGGGAAGAAACCAGGATTTTTTTTCTTAGAGTTCTAATGGTTGTAACAAACCTATTGTGTCTGTCACATTATCATTTATCGTTACTTTAAATTTTGATTCAAATTCAGAAAAAGTTCAATTTAAAAGTGGAAAATACTATAATTTTACATTCAAATTAAATTAAGCTTTCATGATTTGAATCAGCACTGAGCACATAAGTGATTGGGAAGGTCCATCAACAGATTAGAGACGAAATCATAATTGCTATTGTAAATCATGAAGAATAAAGTGATTGGCGAAAATTGTTTATGTGAATTGCGCTTTAAGAGAGACGGAATTGACGAGTTATCGACACGCTAAATAAATAAATTATTGTTATGAACAAATTTAATAAACAAATGCATATATTAGCCATTTCTCGCTCTAAAGACTTCATTCCTACACCAAAATTCATTAAAAAAAACCTGTTGCAAATAAATAATATGTATGACTTCTTAATACTTCATAACAATTGTAATTGTTTAAATAAAATTGATAAACAAATACAGATTCTCGTCTATTTTCAACCAGTAGATTTCGTTTTTTCAATGGAATTAACAAATGAATGTAGTTTTTTTTTTTTTTTTTTTGAAAAATCGACTACCAGTGCAGTGACACAGAAAGGACACTATTCACGAATAGAGTTTGCCAGGTGACACCATTTATTATTCAATTAAAAAAATTTTGTAAATAAATACAGATTTTCATCAATTTTTCTGCAAATAATATCCTTATGTTATTTTATATATGAGTCACGATTGTTTTGTAACCCTTAACGGTCACATGGGGTGTCTCACACCCCACGGGATTTCCGAGTTTTTTCCAATTGTCTACGTTTTTTTTTCAAGTACTTTTTTTCAAATAGTTAAATTATCACAAAATTAAAAAAAAAACTCAAAATGAAAATTTTAAGCCAAACAACGCACTCAAACTGTACCAGATACGAACAAAGATGAAGAGGCGAAAATTATTCATTCAAAAAAGATCTACAAATTTGTTAATGATCACTTTTTGATAGGACGCCTAGTTTTTGTTTAAATTCGTAAAAAATAATATTAAAAATAAAAAAATTAAATTTATGGACAAACGACACAAGCTAAGAAAAAAAAGACAAAAGTTGTGCGCCCAAAAAAGAGCTACAAATTTGTTAATAATTATTTTTTTGAAGTATGTGTGGTTTTTGTTTTATTCATAAAAAACAATACTGAAAAATAAAAAATTCACTTTTTAGACAAACCACACAAACTATTTAAAAATTTGTTGACAAAAGTTGCTCGTCCAAAAAAGATCTACACATTTGTCAAAATATTTTCTTAATAAGAAGCGTAGTGTTTGTTTCAATCGTGAGAAATAACATTAAAGTTAAAAAAAATGAAATTTTTTGGAAAACGACACGAGGTTCGAGAAAAATTAGTCGAAAAAAGTTGTTCAACCAAAAAAATCTACAAATATTTTATAAACTCTTACCTTTTGGAAAAAGGACACAAGCTACAATAACATTTTATTTAACAAAATGTTTTGCCTAAATTATATCTACAAATTTGCTCAAACCACTTTAAGCTCGGATTTTTTTCTTGGAATTTTTGTTGAGAATTAGTTTTTTGAAACTGAAAATTTTCCTATTCCATTTCTGATTGAAAACTTATCTTTTTTAGTTGAAAATTCAACTATCTAGTTTGAAATTCATGTATTTTGTTAAAAATTTGTCTTACGGTAGACAATTAATATTCTTGGTTGAAAATTCGTCCGTTTGGATTGAAAATTCATTCTTTAATGATAGAAAAGTTATTTTTCTTGAATGAAAATTCAACTGACTTCTAAAAATTCAACTATTTAGTTGGAAATTCAACTATTTTGTTAAAGTCGTCTTTTTTGTTTAAAATTTAACTGTCTGTTGAAAATTCGTCCTTTTGGATTGAAAATTCAACTGTCTTCTAAAAATTTGCCTTCTTGGCTTGCAAATTCTACTATTTTGTTAAAGCGTCTTTTAGGTCAAAACTTCCTCTGTTTTCTAAAAATTCTTCTTTTTTCTTGATCATTTAACCATTTGGTTGAAAATTGAACTATTTTGTCAAAGTCATCTTTTTTTTTGTCGAAAATTCAACTCTTTTGTTCAAAAAATTCGTCCTTTTGGATTGAAAATTCATCCTTGAATTGTAGAAAAGTCATCTTTCTTGATTGAATTGGCTTTTTTGGCTGAAAAATTCAACAATTTAGTAAAAAAATCAACTATTTGGTCGGCAGATGAAACACTTTGTTAAAAATTCATTCCTTTGCTTGAGAATTAATTTTTTCAAATGAAAATTCAACTATTTCATTCTTGGTTGAAAAATTATTAATTTTTTTGAAAATGTTTGAGAGAACATTCATTTTTTTCATTAAAAATGCACCTGTTTTTAATTTAAAATTAAAATATTTTATTGTTGAAATATCAACTGTTACATTTTTCTTTGAAAATTCATTTTTTGAGGTTAAAAATTTAAATAATTGTTTAAAAGTTTAACTACTTTCTCAACATTTCTTTTTTTTTTAAATGAAGATTCATCACTTTAGTTAAAAATGATATCTTTGGATGAAAATTGAACTACTTTGTTACAAATACGTTTGGGTTGGGGTAAAAATCATTTTTTTTTACTTAAAATTCAACTATTTTGGCTGAAAATTCAACTGCTTGGTTGAAAATTATAACTGAA
Source organism: Andricus curvator (assembly GCA_932195095.1). Classification (NCBI taxonomy): domain Eukaryota; kingdom Metazoa; phylum Arthropoda; class Insecta; order Hymenoptera; family Cynipidae; genus Andricus; species Andricus curvator. Next base: position 100,917 of record CAKNYM010047345.1, on the reverse strand, counting down.
TTGAATGAAATAGGATTTGTGATACCGAGATACCAAAAAGAATTTATGTATTCTGAAAACATTAGTTAACTTGAATAATTGATTAAATAATTATTTAATTAATTAATATAATTATACATACATATAGTATTAATAAATTCTTTAATAATCGTCAGTAAATTGTACGCAAATTCTATTAATTCAAGTCCAAGAGTCTAATGAATTTAAATAAATAAAAAAAGGTAAATAAATAAACCTAATATTAATCAAGTAACTTATCGAATTAAGAAAAAAATAATTGAATACGTAAAATTTCTTTTTTAACTTCTAACATAAAGTTTTTTTTTACTTCCAACATACAGCTTAAATACATTTTAAAAACTGATGAGAATTAAGGGCATGTATTACTTTACCCGATCCCTACCTTACCGACACTTTTTCTCTGCAACGTTACTTCTAAATTTATTGAGATATGAATTTTAAAATTTCTACAATTATAATTGAAGTATTAGGGTACCTTTATCTGGTCTTAAATTTTTATAAAATTAAAAAAAATTATTCTGAAAAAAAATTTTTTCACAAATTTAAATATTTAGGACCAGATGAACGTACCTTAATACTTTAGTTATAATTATAGAAATTTTCAAATTAATCTAGTTGAATAAATATTTCAGATTTAAAAAAAAGTCTAAGATTTAAAAATAATGTTAATTATTTAGAAAGTTGATGATATTTTTATAAAACAATGAAATCTGACGCTTTTTACAATACCTTAAATTCTTACAAATTTGGCTCATCTTGGCTCATTTTAAGCAGAATCTTACTTTTAACTTACTTAAAAGACAACATTTAATCTTTAACCATTTTGACCGATTGTCTAATAAATTAATAAATTACAGTACATATAAAGTGTATTATAGTGTATACAATTTTTACAACATTTACAAGAATAGCAAAAAACTTTATTATATAGATACACTCCTACAGTTTGTATTATCATTGCGCCTCAACTATGTTTGGAATTTCACAGACATACTGCTGATTTATAAAATCTGAAAACGACTGCTTTTGTATGGATTTCTGTGATAGAAATGGGTGCATGTTTAATATTTTTTACCACTTCCCAGATGTGGGATACTACTTTACTGCCAACGGTAAATGTTTTAACGATTAATTCATTCACTGAAAAAGAGCATGAATTATCAGGCAATCAAAATATTGCTTGAATTTGTGCGAATTTTCCGTTTTTCAACCGAATAACAGTATCATTGAATTTCTTTGATCGAGGGTATTGTATGCTACTATACACGCGATTATTATAAGTACAGCGTTCAAATTCTTTGTTGATAACCGATTGAAAAATATTTTTAGAATTAGGACCAAAGAAAGTAACATTTCCAACCGTGACTGCACTTTTTGTGAACGTTTTAGATGAGAATATTTGTTCACAGAAATTTGTTGCTTCACTTGAAATGTTTTCAAGAGGAAGAAGAATTTTTTACCTTAATAGATTAAGAGATTTGGTAACCATTTGCTGTTCAACACTTTTCGGACCGCTTATTGTTTCCTTCAAGTTGCCTATATTGTGCTCAAATGGAAAAGCAGATGTCGCCCACGGAGGACCACTCTGTCTAATTGACTTTACTATGTGTCGTGCCGCATGAATATTGAATGTCATACGTTCGACACCATACAAAATTTCGTAATTGGCAACAAATGTCAACAAGTTCTGTTCACATGTATTTAGTTCATCTTCGGTAATTTCCAATTGCAGTAATGTAAACATACTGTTCACAAATAAAGCAAAGTGCTCCAGCATATTGCTTGGTATAAAAGAGGAGCATATTGGAAGGCAATAGTAAAGCAGCCATGACTTCCAATGGGTAGCTTTCCAAATGCTTTTGTTGGAAATTTTTTCGACACCTCTATGTAAATCTCGAGGAGGTTGCACGAGGAGAAGGATATCATCAATTGCTCTTCGCTGCGCGGGTTTAAAAAATTCAAATTCCAAAAACTCCAAACTTGTGGAGTTATTCCAAACAATTGCGCTGTGTAAATAATCTAATGGAAATCACCACACCAGGTCTATATTAGGAGTTTCAATGAAAGATAATTCACCTTTCACCCCTCGTATTGAAGAACCACGAGACTTAGCAGCGGCTACGTCCTCTAAGTGAGAATCATGAGTCCTCAGCAACTCTTGTTCTTTTGAAAAAGGATATTTCATTCCTTCAGCCGTAACGTGCAGTCCTTTGTGATAACAAAAGCTACATCCGTAGTACCCATTATATTGTAAACGATTTTGCAGAATGGGCCGTGCTACTGAATCAGCTACTATGAAAATTGCTGTGAAGTGCAAGATTATTTTTCCGTCATGATTGGGAAGTTTCACTACAATTCCTTCAGAATGAAGTCTCTTTGCTTGTTGCAAAAATACGCCTATGAATAAATTCATAAGATCGGGTTTGGGTTCGGTGCGAACAATCATTACACCACATAGCAAAATAAGCTTAAACCGAAGATTCACTGGCAGGTTGTTCAGTAAAATTTGCAATGGCCAGAAACCTCTTTTTGATATCTGGAATAGAGGAGCACCATCAGTACTGATAATGTACGTTATTGTTTTGTCAAATTTTTCAATGGTTTTTTTGTACAAAATACTATCAGAAATATCACAAACAGTATTCTTATTATTCTTTGAACGTGAGAAATTTTCAGGAAAGAAAAATTCAGCAATTTCCGGTTTTTCTAAAAGATTTCGCAACTGATACTCCATATCTACACTTAAAAAACAACTTTCATTGCTTAATTTTATACAGTGCTCTGCTTGGCAAATTTCACATAGCACAAACTGACCTTTGATTCCCGTTTTGACAGATGAGAACAAAACCTTTTTTGTGCACTTCGAACAATAAAAATGGTATTTTATTTTGTCGATTGGAGGGTCAAAAACGTGCGATAGCTTGTAATCAGAAATATTCAGATCCTTAAACTCTGAACATGCGCAAATTTTTAACATTTCAATAAGCATGCTGCGTGCTTCTCGCGAAACGCCAAACCGCAAACAGTAGACAATAACCATTTCAATTACATCGTTAACACTTTGTCCCGATTTTTGAAACATAATCCTATCGCCATCTGTGAGGTTATATTGTTTTCCAGAAGCTGAGTTGTCGAATTTCAAATTTTCTTCTGTAGAAGTACTAGGACTTTCCAAAGGTTCAGCGCATTGCTCATTTACGTAATCGTCCTCACTATAACAAGAGAATTCTTCATCGTTGCTCGAATAGTCTAGGAAATCCTCAATTGTCTCTTCGGCCGTCTCCACTGATATAAGAGAGGTACCCTCACCTGCCTCGTTGTCAGAATCTTGGTTGAAACTCATTGCTGGAAATAATTTTTAAGATACATATATATGTCTTGATGAAATTATGTAAAATTTTCGAAATTTTTTTGTTGCGAAGCTGCTATTTGCTTAAAAATTAATATTGTTCTTCATAGACCGTAGGTGTATGATGAAAAATGAAATTTAATGTTACTGCCATCTTTATTTATGAAACTAAAAATTTATTATTTCAAATATATAAATTAATTAATTCCTACAATGCTCGTAGGAAACGAGGGAAATGTTCAAAATATAGCAGCTTATTTGCACTACATTTCACAGCAGAAAATACAATACAAACATTAGAGTCCGTCTGGATATTATTACATGTTACATATGATGAAGAATCATTTCGGAAGTAAGAATTCTCTCTAATTCAAATAATTTTCTAGGAGAAAAGTAATATTTTAAATAAAACTCACAGTTCCTTGAAAGAACAAAATTCTTTATACTTTCTTTCCCACACCCTTTGTGTTTTTTCAGTTGTCATTCCAGTTTGGTAATTTGGATCCAACGCTAAGGCATGGAATCTTCGTTTTCGTCCATTCCCTTCATCCATGTTTTTCTGCAAAAGAATAAATTCTTACTCATTTCTTCTTACACAAAATTATTTTATAATTCTAAAATACTATACATTTCGTTATAAAATTTTACTTTAAAAGATAAAGAGTTTCAGTATAAAATAATTTCACACTACAGCATTCATCTTACATTTTTGAAGGTAAATAATAATTATCCATAATTATCCACATTAAAAAATAGGCTAAAAACGTTATAAGGACGTTTCTGAAAGTTATAAAAATGTTTCTAATATCGTCTGTCTACATGGGAGGTGACCGACGTGAATTAAAGTATTTTTCTTGTAATTAGAATGAATTCAAAACTTTAAAACTGAATTTAACGTTGCGGTACTGTTACCTCTAAATAATTACTAGATTTCGATTTTCTTACCAGTTTCGGTGGTTGCTCTGGTTCTGACCCCTCGACCAAGGAATAACGGTAATTTTCGGTCTAGAATGAAAGACAGCTCCTGAAGGTCTAGGAAATCCACTCTTGTCTAACTCAGCTTGATATCCAGCACTTAGATTCAATATGGGTACAATATCAGGGTTGAAAGGGTTGTGCTATCTGTATTTGGAATTGATGAAGAATTTCTAATGAAATAGCGTACTTTTCGCATTCACCAAATAAAAAATTAACTTAGAAGCTTTCAAATAAAAAGATGTACACATTGAAATTGCGTTCTTATATTCTAAATTGATCCCTTCCAATTTGGTATTTTTCCATTAAATACTAAAAAATAAAAATTTAAATCTTCGATGCTTCCGAGTAAAAAATGCTTTTATAGATATTTTTAAAATACTTTAAGTAGAGAAAATTTTTAACTCATCGTTCTATTTTGAAATACATCTTTTCTACTTGACGTTTTTGCACTGAAAATCATATTTAGATCCTTCTCAAAATAAAAATTGGGATCCCTCTAATTTGGAAGCCTTTCAAGTTTAACGCATTGCAAGTAGAAAAAAAATTAATTGAAGGTGCTTTGGAAGGCAATAGTCGTTAATTTTTTATTCAACTAAAAATTGATTTTCCAGTTTGACATAAAAAATTCTTATTGACACTGTGGTTGTACTTGACACTTTTTTTGTAGATTAGGAATGCAATGAGAGCAAAACGAATAGTCAGGTATAAATATTTGCCACTTACCTGCAATTTTCACTATCACGAAGTAATACGCACCGCACTCATTAATCAACAATACTTTAGCAATTAATCTGTACTTTTCATATAAAAGAAACTCAGTTGCCAAGCACCAACGTTTAATTTAAACGTTTCAAATTTGTTTTGTTAGAAGTGGTGGGAACAGGAGAAGGGCTGTGGGCCACTGGCCACTGGCGGTCGGCGGATCAGTAACGTGTGTAAATACATACATACGATTTTAGGACTCTTGGCTCGACCTCCCCGGGTTTATAATTTCGCAAGCAATTTCTAAGGACGTTACTGGTAGTTCAAATTAAAAACTGTGACGAATAATGTTTATAAATTGAAATAAATATCCTTAATATTATATATAATACTGTTTTCAATAAAAACATCTCAAATATGGCGCCAAGTTTTAGCGCACGCTCCGTCATCATGGTCATTTGACTTCCAATGGTAACAAAGATGAGAGCAAATTTAACGTTTGATTAACGTGGATGATTCGTTTCATTTTCTGGCAGCCGGCTAACCGGCTTGTATATTTTTGTGTTTTTGTGCGTTTATATTGGTTACAGAAATTGTTTTTTAAGTTACCCTGTGAAAAATGAGCGGAAAAATTGCATTGATTATTGAATGTGGATCACAAGGCAAATATAAAGTTCCGATAGAATGTGTGCATCGTTTTGAAGAGAATAAGCATACAAGTATGCAGGCGTACAAGTTCGATGATCCTCAAACCGGAGATGTACGTTATGGAACTATAACCTGTATTGCAAGTAAGTATATTCAAATGTATTAATTTCATTTTAAATTTTAATGTACAATGTTCCATTAAAAAATTACGAGTTGAAATCCTTATTCTTTTACGTCCTTTTGACGTCATTTTTGCCGTACTAAATTGGCATTTGTTTTACCTTATCCCGACGTAAAGAAAAGAACTTAGTGCAAAAGTTTCAATTGAAGCT
>CAKNYM010047345.1:21378-52959 GCA_932195095.1 Andricus curvator | reverse complement strand
CCCCCCCCCCCCCCACACAACTTTACGTAATTAATGCGCATTAAAGTCCAAGGTTTTTCAGGAAAATTATCGTTTCGAAATACGAGCGTTCGTTAATTTGTTATTGTAATCATTATTTAAACAAATGAATATTTCACCGTCATAAATTAAGTTCCTCAATACATGTTTGTACCCGATCGATTCAGAATTCATCTCTTTTGGTTAAAAATTCGACTATTCGATTAAAGATTTAACTATTTTGTTGAAAATTAATTTTCTCAAAAGACGTTTTTGGTTGAAAATTCAACAAATAAATGTTTCATTCAGAACTCATATTTTCTGTTTGAAAATTCAAATGCTTGGTTGAAGGTACAACTACTTTACTAAACATTAAATTTATTTGTTGAAGATTGAACTATTTTATTGAAAATTATTTTTTTCTTGAATAAATTTATATTCCATTATGGGTTCACAATTTATGTTTTTTTTTTAATTCGGCTTTTTTCGTATAAAATTAATCTTCTTGATTAAAATTTCGCTGCTTGGTTTATTTGATTTTTTCAATTGAAGATCCATCTCTTTGGTTGGAAATTTAACTACTTGGTTCAAAATTTTTTTATTTTATTTTTTTTATTTCAAATTAATTTTATGAACTGAAACTTTAACCATTCCATTATTCGTTGAAAAATAGTCGTTTTTAGATCAAAATTTTTATACGTTATTGTCAATTCGTATTTTTTGGTCAAACTTATTCTTCTTCATTAAAATTCATTTTATTATCTAAAAATCCACCTCTGCGATTGAAAATTCCACTAGTTTGTTCAAAATTGTTTTTTTTTTTTTTATTAAAGATCAATTTTTCAAACAAAAAATCGAACTATTCCATTTTTGGTTGAAAATGTAACTATTTGGTTGAAAATTCATTTTTTTGATTGAAAATGAATTTCATAAAATGAAAATTTAACTATTCCATTATTGGTTGAAAAATAGTTATTTTTAGTTGAAAATTCAAAAATTTATGTATTTTGTTGTCAATTCGTATTTTTTGGTTGAAATTCTTCTTCTTAATTAAAACTTACTTGTTTAGTGCAAAGTTGAACAAGTTTATTAAAAATTAATTTTATTGTTTGAAAATCCACCTCTGCGGTTGAAAATTTCACAATTTTGTTGAAAAAAATGTTTTTTTTTTGTTGAAGATCAATTTTTTTATCCAAAAACGAAAACATTACATTTTTGATTTAAAATTGATCGTTTTTAGTTTAAAATTCAACTACTTGGTTTAAAAATCAAACTGTTTCGTTGAAAATTCATCCTTTTGGTTTGAAATTTCTATTATGTTGTAGACAATTAAAAAATTTGGTTGAAAATTAACTTTTGGTGGAAAATTCATATTTTTGGTTTGAGAATTCAAAAATTCAGTTGTCAATTCGGTTTCTTAGGTAAAAATTATTCTTCTTCATTAAAATTTAACTATTTGGTGCAAAGTTGAATTACTTTGTTAAAAATTCATTTTATCAGATGAAAATTCAACTCTGCGGTTGAAAATTCTACTTCTTCATAGACATTTTTTTTTTTTTTTTTTTGGTTGTAAATTATTTCTTTATTTTGTTTAAAATTTTCTTCGTTTAAAAATTGAACTATTTTGTTGAAAACTCATCCTTTTGGGTTAAAATTTCTATTATGTTATAGAAAATTAAAAAATTTGGTTTAAAATTGACTTTTGGTTGAAAACTCATATTTCTGGTTTGAGAATTAAAAAATTTGGTTGTTAATTCGTTCTCTTAAGTAAAACTTCTTCTTTATAAAATTTAACTGCTTGGTGCAAAGTTGAATTACTTTGTTAAAAATTCATTTTATTAGTTGAAAATGCACCTCTTTGGCTGAAAATTCCACTTGTTTGTAGAAAATTATTTTTATTTTTTTTTTATTGAAGATCAATTTTTTCAACAAGAATCTAAACTATTCCATTATTGGTTAAAAATTATTCGTTTTTAGTTTAAAATTCAACTAATTAATTCCAAGATTTTCCTGTTTTGTTGAGAATTCTTTTTTTTTTTTTGGGGGGGGGGGGGTTACAAATTTTATTATTTTCGTAGAAAATTTAACTATTTGGTTGAAAATTAACTTTTGGTTAAAAATTCATATTTTCGGGTAGGATATTCAACTTTTATCTAGAGAATTCTGCCTTTTTAGTTTTAAAATTGGCGGTTTTTGATTTAAAATTGAAATGTTTTTTTTTGTTGAAATATAAACTATTATATTTTTCGTTAACAATTAATCCTTTTTTAATGAAAATTCAATACTTGGTTAAAAGTTGAACTTCTTTGTTGAAAAGTAATTTTTTTGTTGAAGCTTCATAATTTTAGTTTGAAAATTCAACTTGTCGATACGTTAAAGACCAATATTATCAACGCCAAAAAATGTAGTAGTTGAATTTATTGAAATTATTGAATTTTCAAACCAAAAAGAAGAATTTTTATAAGACAGTAAAATTTTCAACCCAGAAGTTGAATTTTCTACAAAATACATGAATTTTCAAACAAATAGTTGAATTTTAAACTAGAAAAGGATAAGTTTTTAACCAAGAAAGACGAATTTTCAGTAAATTACATCAATTTTCAACTAAATAGTTGAATATTTAAAACTAATAATGATTATCTTTTTATCAAAAATGGAATAGTTACATTTTCAATTTGAAAAATTAATTTTCAATAAAAAAACGAATTTTCTGCCAAGCAGATTAATTTTCTACCCAAATAGACAAATTTTCCAAAAAAAAACATGATATAGATAAAAAACGAATATTTAATCATTGTTGATTTTTCAAGCCAAAGACAAAGTTTCTTCAAAACAGTTGAATTTTTAACCCGAAAATAATCATTTTCAAGAACAAAATTGATTTACGATGAATTTTCAAGTAAAGAGATAAATTTTTAATAAAAAAATCAACATCATATCAAATACATGACTTTTCAATATATAAAATTCATTTTTTAACCAAGAATCTTCATTTTTTACCAAAAAAGACGAATTTTCAAAATACATAAATTTTCAACCAAAAATGGAATAGTTAAATTTCAGAGCAAAAACTAATTTTTAATTTTTAAAAACAACGAGTTTCCAACACAATCGTTAAATTTTCACATTATTAGATTAATTTTTAACAAAGAAGTTAATTTTCAACCAAATAATTCAATTTTCTACCAAATTGTTGATTTTCAAACCAAAAAGACCAATTTTTTACAAAATAGTTGAATTTTCAACAAAGAAATTAATTTACGACCAAATAGTTCAATTTTTAACACCATAGTTGAATCCTCAACCAAAACAGATTATTTAAAAAAAATAAAATAAACTTTCTTAAAATGTATTATATAATTTCATTTATTTATATTATTATGGACAGCCCCTAATTTGTTAACTTAATCTGCCGTCTTGATTTCCATTTGGGGTCCTTAAATCCCCCACGGGCCCTGTCTAGGTTTAACAATATTCAATCTCACACAATTAATTTCATAAATATATGCAATTTTTGATAGTTTAATTATAGTTATGTCCCATGACTGTTAGGAAATATCTTCTAAAATATTCATTAGTTAGGGACAGTCCATAAATTAAGTTACCAATTTGAGGGGGGAAGGGGGTCACGTCCAAATCTGACACATGATTACTTTGTGAAGCTCTTCGTCTGGGGCGATTGCTAGAGAGATTGATCAGCGGCTTGGGTCTTCTTTTTCTCCTTGTTTACAACAAACTTACTATTTATCCCTTTTTTTCGCTTGAATACGAACTAAATGAACAGAAACTAATAAGAAAATTCAACTACTTTTGGTTAAAAACTCTAATATTATATTTTTCGTTCAAATTCATCTCGTTTTGTTAAAAATTCTAGTATTTGGTTGAAAATTTTCTCATTTAGTTGAATATACAAGTATTTTGATAAAATGTTACTTTTCGTTAAAAATGCAGCTGCTTGGTTGAAAATTTAACTATTCCATTTTAAGAGAATTAATCTTCTTAGTTAAAAAATCATTTTTTAGGTTGAATATTGAAATCTTTTGTTGAAAATTAATTTTCTTTTTGTGCTTATTCATTTTGCTTGAAAATTCAACTATTTTGTTGTAAATTCCTTTCGGTTGAGAATTAATTTCTTCAACTAAAAATATTAAAAATTCTATTTTTGGTTCAAACTTGATATTCGTAATTGAAAATTGATCCTTTCTAGTTGAAAATTAATGTATTTTGTTGAAAATTCGTCTCTCATCATAGAGGGTCGATTTGGTCATATCAGATAGTCGACTTGATCTCCTCAGACAGTCGACCTGGCCATCTTAGGGGGTCGATTTGATTATCCTACATTTTCTATATTTGTTGTCCTTTTCCTACTTTTTTCAGTCTCTCTCTTATAAGAGACTGGAAATTATAAAATTAAGTGGAACCTATAAAACCTAAACATTTATATGAAATACATGAATTCTGAAAGCATTTTGTATTCTTTGTGGAGAGTGAGGTGTATGAGACATAATTTGATATGCAAAAACAGTGTACATTGACAATATATTTTTTGGAGCACGAAAGGCTAAGGACACGGCACGGTGCGGTGTCACAGTGAATTGTAAGATTTAAAACGTTGGAGTAAATTCAGAAACCAATATCCCACATCTCGTTACTTTCTGCACCATCAATGAATGCTAAAATTTGTTGCACGTTTTCAATTTGAAATGACGCGGTGACAACAAATTGATAGCTGAACGTCCAGTTACGCCTTCATCTTAAATCCCTTGGAAGCATCAAATTTGACGTTGAAAATTCAAAAGAATGAACTTAATTCACTTTCCATCATGTTCTCTCTTATGCCCCTCACTTTCCACGAATGTTCGAAATATCGAAAAGCTTAATGACATTCACTCACTCCGAAAATACTCTAAGAGTCTAGAGTCTAGACCACGGTCCTCCCAACTCTCGTATCCTTTCACACTGCATGCATCGCGTCGACAACCGGATTGGTTAAGGTTGGCGCGCTTATTTGAAATGATTGAATGTGAAAAGCAATTGTGTACAGCAAATAATAAGAGTAAAGTTATTAAAAACTTTTTTTTGCTCACAATGAAGACTTATGAAGTGAAATTTAAATTATTGGTTAGATTTTCTCCTTAAAAATAAATGATCGATTTTAATTTTAAAGAAAGGAATGTCTTTTTTATCCTAAATATGAGTTTACAATTATTCCTAGTATTCTTATGCACTTTACATTTATTATTTGTTGAGAACATTTGACTAACACATTCAATCATTTTAAATAAACAACCCAACGGTAACTAATCAGGTTGACCCTCCGAGATGGGTCATTTGCTCTTCCGTGGATGTTCGAAATGAGTGAAAACAAGATGATCGTATTGACCATCCCGAAAGGATAGCTTGCTTATCCCTGATAGTGAGTCTGACCTTCTTATAACAGTCAGACTGGTCATAAAATGAGAGCCTCTCCGACTATGTCAAAAAAATTGTGGATGGCTCTTTAGACCATCTAGAAGAACGGTCTGGCTCTCTAAATTTTGACCCTCTAACTTTTACCATCCATTTTTCTCCGTGCAATATACAATTGAGTATTACCATTCATCTATTTCTACTTCTTCTTATAGAATCGAGTGGACAGCCAGGAAATAGTTCGGGGCCTGCACAATCAGATCCTCCACGGTCAGAGCCTGAAGGGTCGCACTCTGTCGCCCCAGTGGGAAATGGTTCGGGGCCTGCAGGGTCAGAACCTCAACGGTCAGGGCCTGAAGGGTCGCCCTCTGTCGCCCCAGCGGGAAGTGGTTCGGGGCCTGCAGGGTCAGAGCCTCAACGGTCAGAGCGTGAACGGTCGCGCTCTGTCGCCCCAGCACCACGTCGTTACACTCCGAACTCTCGCCTTTACTATGAAGACGAAAATAGCGATCTTCATCCGCTTCCGGAGCCCGACTGTCTATACGAACTGGGCAGGTTTTTACTTGGAATATTCGTAGGCGAAAGAGCGGTTTATCCATTGTATAATGGAGAACACAAAATTGCCAAAGAGGAAAGTGAATCGGAGGATAGTGATTCAGAGAGAGAGCATCGGAGACCTAGAAGGCACTGCACTAGAGAACAAGTAAACAGGGCAATGGAACGCAGTAGAAATAGTCGCAGACAGGGTTCTGGAAACCGTGGCAGATCAAGTGGAATGGGTGGATGGGGTGGAATGGGTGGAATGAGAGGAAAGGGTGGAATGGGAGGAAAGGGTGGAAGGGGTGGAATGGGCGGATGGGGTGGAATGGGTGGACGGGGTGGAAGGAAGTAGGTGGAAACCGTCGCCACTAACAATCCTTACTGTCGTCCCTTACGACTATCGCCCCTTACGAAACGATTTCAAGTAAAATGAAATGTATTATACAATAGTATATTGTATACCTAGGAGGCAAACTCTGTCTTTTTACCCTCGCGTGTTTGCAATACTCGGCTTCGACTCGCGCTCGTCTACGCCTCGTTATTGCAAACTCACGTTCAGGCAAAGAGACGTTTACCTCCTTGCTGCACACAATATTTTATGTAACAAAGGTATGGTTTACAGGTTTATCATATCTGAAATTTGAGTTTAGACTGAGGCGACCATAATCGTACACGGGCGACAGCGAATGCGCATGTGCGGAGTACGAATGTAAGCCCAGAATCACCCTAGGAGTTTTATGAACTCATAATTGAACTGCGTACCTGCGCATTCGCTGTCGCTCCTCCTGTTGTCTAAACGGCTACTTTCAGATCTATAAAGACGCTCATAAAGCGCGTAAATCATGACTGCGTTACATAAAATACTTAAGTTTCATAGAAAAGAGTGAAAGGGTGATAGATTGTTGAGCGAATGATTGGAGGGTATGGAAGAAAGAGGAAGGTCGATTGTCTACGTCAAGTAATACTGCTATTTTTGTGAAAACCTAATGGTTCTAACAGACTGAAAATAAAACCAATGAAAACCCTACATTTATTCAATTTTTTTCTTGACACCCTAATCTGAACCTTACAAAATGAGAACATGGTATGCGAGATTTCGTTACACCACTTCTTTTAGATAGAATCATACATTAAAATGATTTTAAGTTCGACCAAAAAGACGTATTTTTAACAAAACAGTTAAACTTTCTATTATAAAAAATTAAAAGTAAAAATTTTAACTGATTCAAATTTACAGAGAACCAAACAAAAAAAAAAGACGAATATTGAACAATACAATTGAATTTTCAACCAAAAAAATTTTTTTCAATCAGAAGAAATAACAAAAATTTCAACCAAATAGTTGAATTTTCAAGCCAAACAGACTAATTTTTTATACAAAGCAGTCGATTTTTTCACTTAAAACATGAATTTTTAAAAGAATATTAATTTTGGATCACAGAATATATTTTTAACTTATATGATGAATCTTTAGCTGGAGTAGGTGAATTATTTGTCAACAAAAATTAATTTTCAAACAAAAAAACATATTTTCAATAAAATAGTTAGATTTTCAACCAAAGAGATAAACTTTCGACTTATATAATAAATCTTCAACTGGAATAATTAAATTTTCAATAAATTTTGAACCGTAATAGTTGACAGTTTGATCGAAAAATGCTTACCTACAAATGGTAGACTTTTTGGTTTTTAATGCGTCAAACTTTAATTTCACAACTAAAAGCATTATGAACTAAAGATTTTTTGATTAGAACTAAAAAACCATTCAGATTGAATAATTTGTCTAAAAGATTAAAAATAAAATCCGTTTAAAGTTTTTCTTTTTTCCAATAATATACAAAATTCAAAGTTTTAAATCTCCTTGAAATTTAAAGATACAAATATAACTTGAAAATAGAACAATTTAAATTTTGATCCTATAAAAAGTCGCAAAATTTCAAAACTGTGTAAATATTTACAAACATTTTTTTTAAATCATTATTTAATATATTTTGAACAAATTTTAGTAATATTGATAAAAATATTAGTGTTTTGAATTTTTTTCAATCATGTGGTGAGTACAATTATTATTTTAAATTTTGCGACTTTTTTGCACGAAGTTCGATCCTAGAATAGATCCAGGGAAAAAATACTAAAAATATCTTGACAATTTAGCAAAGTACTATAAAAACTTACTTACCTTTAAAATTAGCCGAAGAAGTTTGAAAAATTTTGATTCTAAAATTATTCCAATTTTTCGAAAACATCGAAATTTGACGTATTTTTGCATTATCTTTTTACTACATTGACAATTTGCCTTCAGAACTTTATTAGCTTTCGATCTATTAATAGAAAAAAATTCATGTCAATATTATAAAAAATGAGGTACTTTAGAAACAACTTAAAAAATAGGCGTAAAGATAATTTCCGCCGGCACTATACATGAAATTATTAATCACTGCAAATTTGAAAAGGTTTTTCAACTATTATTTCGTTCTAAATAAAAAGTTTTTAATGTAGTAATCGCTGTTATTTATGAAATTTCACTCTGCGTAAACAAATGAAAATTTACTTTATTACTTATCTATATTAAATTATTAACTTTAAGATATTCTTCATAATAATTTGACATTAAAACTAAAATTCTTGTCTGGATTACAAAAGTGACAAAGAAGTGCATTATAGTGATTAAACGTGCAATTGAAAAATAACTTTAAATATTTTTTTAAGTCTAAAAATTATTTATATTTCTGTTAAAATTATTCATAATTTAGTGAAGATAATGAAATAAGGTTAATTGTCCATTGTAGTGGAAATGCCCTTTGTCTTTAAATGATATGCATGGAGATAAAAGATATAAGTTTTCCATTAAAAAGATAAAAATATTGAGTCTAGATTTTAATGTAAGAACCCAATAATAATTTAAATTCTTAGTCATAAAGGATTTATATTTTGCACCTTTGAAAGACTCAACATTTATTTAGACTCACAGAAAAAACTGAGGGTTCAGTAATGTTGCGGCTCAAGTAAAACTTGGGATCATTTAGTTCGTTGATATCCGATAGATGGCCATTGGCGGGTGCCGACGTTTTCAACTGCGCATGTGCCGAAAAGCGCGGGCCTATTTGAAATCAAAAAATACTATTAAGGGTCATACATATAAATATTAACAAACGTTTTTTATTCATTTTTAAAACAAATTGAATTGAATTATAGGGAAACTTAGCTTCTTAAAAAAATGTAATATTAACCTAATATTGCAAGTGTATATTATGTCATTTTAAATAGTCCCGCGCTACTTGTGCATGCGCAGTGGAAAACATCGGATTTTCAACTTAACCTTAAAAACTGTCATATTTCATGTGCGATATCTTCCTTCCAAGAATGACTAATGTCTATGATTTTAGTTTCTTCATTAAATTTTTTCCAGTGCAATATTATTTAATTCGAATTATAAAGCAAAATGTGCATCATTAACTTGTAAAATCTTTGAAGTGAGTTAAGGCAAAGTGACAAAAAGGCTCTATTAGAGCCATTTGAATCTATACTTTGGGTTCATTTAGAAACCATTTATCATTTTGGGTTCCTTTTCAGCAAGAGAGGTTCCTTTTTGTTGCAGCTCCTTTGGAACCAAAAAATTGGTTCTAATAGAAACCTCAGTTTTTTCGGTGCTGCAGAGGCTTTACAAATTGTCGAAGACTTTCTAGGACTTTCTCTTATTTGGATTCGTATTCATTTTCTTTCATCCGACAGTGCTATTACCTAAACGGTTCCTGGGAATTTATTTTAAATAAACAATTCAGGTATCTGTGTCACAAATACTAGTATATTTTATAAAGCCTAAATCTGTGATCAGTTACACGTAGATCTTCACAAGCAAAATGAATTCCATCCGCGTAAATCGGCAACGCATAACATATGCTTTTAAAAATATAATATTGCGTCTTAAATAACATTTACTTTCATTTACTACTTTATAAGTAGTTGGAGCAAAATTTTGTTTACAGAATATAAAATTGGAACAATGCGTTTACTTATACAATTCGGTGCGTTAAATCTACCATCAGGACGAAACGGACAAGGGTTTTGGGATAGCCCTTGTCATATTTCGTACCAATGGGCCGTTGTTTTTATTAATTCTAATCGTTGCCAACAGGGCAATTCTAGTCAATGAAAGCGTCGCAAGGCGCACATACACGCACGTTACAGTAGGTGCAAACACTTTCTCCCACTCACGCGTAGCTAGTTGTTTTGACACAGGAAGGTGATAAGTGGCTCTAAGCCAAAATAATACGAGTTCATTTAAACTCTCTATTTGTTTTACGACCCTCCGTATGAACCCAAATGCCAACTTTTTCAGAGTAAGATTTCTTATAATTTTAAGAACGGATAAGATATCTCACTCTGTTGTATTTTCTTTTCTTAATTTATTATGCGGCGCCTTCTGAAACTCGTAATCGGAAAAACTGACTTCGCTTAGATTTTGAATTTAGAGAGGGAGCAGAACATGTGCATTCACTTTCACGCGCCAATTTGGAATTTTACCCTCGCGAATAACTTATGCCACTAATTGCCAGTAGATAAACTTCTACCCACGAACAATACGAAGGAAAATCCTTAGAAAAAAGGAAACTAGGAGATATTTGTCTTCAGTGGCCAGATTTTGATTTTTGCACTCCATTGCAAGGAGATCTTAACGTCCTTTTTACGTTTACGGTTTCAGGACGCTCCAATTATGAAAGTTGCTTTTTACATTTCAACACTTCTTAAAAGCAAAGCCGATATAAATAAAAATATTATACATTTTTTTTTAATTGTGAAGCAAACAGTAAGGACTAACGCAAGGTACCGGCGTATCCAACCAGACAAACGTTTTAGCTTTTTCACGAAGGCGTAATGCGTTTAGAGATTTCTTGATCGGTTCAAGAAGCTCGTAAAACTGCGGAGATGATTCTTGTTAGATGCTCCTCTTAGTTGCGCTGCCGGTGGATGTGGATGGGGGAATTTTTACCAAGTTAGGGTTTTTATGGTTCAGAAGGTAAGGATGAAAAACCAGTGGCATGTTGGTCGTATGCAGTAATTACAGAAATGCAAGTGTCAGCAAATTCTGTTCCCACGACTGGCGTGGGACAAAACCTAAGTCGGTGGAACGATAAGTTCTGCTAAGGATTTTATCTTTTAACCATTTGCAGTCATTTTCCTATTTATTATTATTTTTTTATATCACTAGGAATAGTTCCTTTTATTTTTATTTAAAATAGGAGAATGACTTGCGGGTCTCGCCTTTCATCCTATGAATATAGGCATATATTATGCTTGACCCTTAATCTACATGCAGATTCCTCTCATTCCAAGTGTAACTTTGTTTGCTGAGAATGGACTCACTCTTGAAGGAGATATAGTGACTTGAAACCCTTAGATGCATGGTGTAGTTCGTTGAGGGATGTTATGGAGAAGGTGGTGGAGAACGGACTAGGAAAGGAAGGCGGATGACTTTATGCACCGGCGGTGTATCATCGAGGGACACCCATACAATCATACATCCATTTGTTGACGTGTTTTCGCCGGTACCTTCTTCCGTACCTTCGGTTTAGTCTACACCGCATCGTACAATCAGTCCAAACAATTGCCTTTGACCTCCTGTTTAAATTGAACTTCGACTTCGGCGCTCCCTATGCGAACTATTTGAGCTACTTTTAAAATTTAATGGAATTATACTTATACAAAACAACGAAAACGGCACTGGGCTCAGTTAAATCTTTGTGCACCTCTCTAAAAACTATGCAAAATACAATTGTAGGATCTATTCATAGATAATCTGAAGCATTCGACGAGACTGAAGCAGTTCAGAATATTTTCACTAATAAAAAACTATAATACTAACTTAGAAAGGAAGAAATTCATGGCTATTACGCTACTGAAGGACACTAGACAAATTTCAGTACGAAAAGAGTACAATCAAAGGTATATAGCTATTAAAAGAAACGAGTTCAGAATGGCATAAAATCGATATTTGCGTGTTTAGACGAGGACTCTCTTCTACGAATTGAGTACTCCAGTTGTGAGACGCTAACTACAGAGAATTAGGTACGAGACAACAACGAAGCCTTTTGTGCTAGGAAATATCTAGGACCATTTGTAAAATTAATGATAGTATTTGCTCAATAATTATTGACGAGCAAATACGAAATTAAAAAGAGAATAGTGAGTTTTCTTTAGCAAATTTTGAGAGCGTAACTTTTGATGCTTTTCCAAAAGTTTTGGAGAATAAATGTTAATTATTCGGAACAAAAGTAAAGATTCTTTTTCAACCTGTTCTCATTCGGCAGCTCAAGAATCCACTCTTTAATGTTCTATAATAATTTAATTTAAATTTATTATTATTATTTATTTAATTTAAATTTAATTTCAAATTATTGTATTATTCTCTTGAAATCGTTACAGTTCTGATGAGGCTATAATATTATAGCGAAATGCATTAACACGTTTCGAAGAATAAACATTGTTTATTTCAAAACCCATAAAGCTTACGACCTAAGGCCACAAGAAAAACCCACCTTTAATACTAATTGGGCCTATAATCTTCAGAAATAATTTTAAAAAAGTTGTTACAAAGAGAGAATTGAGTCAGTGAAAAATTATTCAATTGTGAATGTGCTTTGCAATATTGGAAGTCTTATTTGTATTTTCAACCCGTTCTCATTCGGGAACTCACGAATGGGATTTTTAAATCCGCAAAGCGGATTTGAATTGAACAGGCATCAAGAGTAAAATAAGCTTGAATACACTTTCACTGCC
Source organism: Andricus curvator (assembly GCA_932195095.1). Classification (NCBI taxonomy): domain Eukaryota; kingdom Metazoa; phylum Arthropoda; class Insecta; order Hymenoptera; family Cynipidae; genus Andricus; species Andricus curvator. Next base: position 40,236 of record CAKNYM010047345.1, on the reverse strand, counting down.
CAGTAAAAAGATTACTGGAAAAAATTAAACAATATTTCTTAAATTCTCTTTATTGTGCAATTAAGAGAACTTGGATGATTGTAAACTTCAGGAATATACAATTCAAACTGGATACTTTCAAGTAAACATGTTTGAAACAATATGTAATGTTTGTAATAAATAATAACTACAATATTACATTACACTTACCATTAAAATAAAGAAAACCCACGAACATGAGGAGTAGAGTGGGAAAAGTAATCTTCATTTTTTTTAAATAGTCACAATGACACATAATGTGACAGGATATATCTTTTGGTTACCAGTCACTTGAAACTGCCTCCTTCTCGGAAAATGTTATGCCCAAAATAAACAACCCACGTAAACGTTAGAACAAGGGTCACCTCCAAAAACACTACCAGGAAACACTCAGGGCAATGGTTATTAACGCTTTTTTTAATTACTCCTGTTAACCTTGTCTTTTCATGCTTCCTTGGAGCCCTATCCGTCGACGAAACAAACTGGGTAATTAGAGGGGAGGCGAAAGTCCGTTGGATCCACGATTATTCCGCCGTTCAAGCAGAGTCGCAAGCGGGCATGGGGCCCCGACCCCGCAACGAGAGAGTAAAGTCTCTCTCTAACCAATCTCTCTGACCGGAGTGCCACCCAAACGGTGTCATTATATAACCGCTATTTTTGTATGTAACTTGAATCGGCCACCTGTATTCCGAAGGCCTAAATTAGTTAAACATAGCTATAAAACGGGGTGCACTTCCGAATATTTACGAGTCTGCGAACTCGCTTAGTTTGCGATACCTGCCCACGTGATCTCCGTAACGTTTCTTATTGGGCAATCACTTCGACTCTAGAACTTCCACCCTTCTGTATTTCCGTAAGCACCTTGATCTGCCACTCTTGTTCTAACCTTTGTAATGTGGTGAAAATTTAAATACCACTAGTTTTCCTCGACCGGTCAAGGCAGAATCCCTATGTTGGGGAAGGGTAAACCTTGACTGTACCGTGGGCCTAGAGAGATGCTTGACAAGCGGGCCACATTGTTTATGAATTTTTACTGGCACCGGAATTTTGTATGTCTATCTAGATTTTGGCTTCGCCGAAAGGATCCGAATATCCACTTCGCACGGTGAAACCCCTCAGCTAGGGTCAACGACTATTCCCGCTCTCTGGGAGACGTCACGTGAGGCATCGACTAATTTGGCGGGCTCACAAAAAGGAAATCCTGGGATCAACGACTGGCCAACAAAGTATTAAAGATAATCTATTATTTTTAAATTTCTCTTTTATCGAAAGCCTTTGCCATTTAAAATTATAAATTATAATTTTTATAAAGGGCCAAATATTCTTTGACCGCGATCCTGCTGGAAAATAAAATAACTGTTAAGTCTTAACACAGAGATTCCACTAGTGGATTATACTTTAACTTAATTTCGAATATTAAAAGGCTGTGAAGTGGGCTTGATAGTTTTAATAGAAACCGTTCTGACCAATCAGAAAGCGTATTTGTAAGTGAGAGAGAGAAAAGAATGAGTGAACGCGGGAACCGAGTAGAGTCTGTCGGTCGGAGCTCAGTTCAGTTGGTTCGGCTAATGCGTGCGGAGCTCCCTCGTGTTCGGTCATCCAGTGTAATATCATTTTCCATTACCTAGTGTAATCGCAGTCATTTCCACTACTTTCGGGTAGTCGCACTCAAAACTTTCCACAACCTTCGGGTAGTCGCACTCAAAACTCTGTCCACTGTCTCAAGACAGTCGCATCGTGGTTCTTATAACCATCTCCTGGTTAAGGAGTCTTTTCTTTGAACCCTTCAAGGAACGCGAATCGCCGAATGTGCGGGGTGTGTGTGTGGCGTGCGACGTTTTTCTTTCGCGTGTTTCTTTGAGATTTGTACTCTTTAATTTCATTTAATAAATTAGGGTTTTTTATGCCGCATGGCTTTTTCCCTCGAAATAGTGTTTTTTCCTTAGTGTTTTTTCCTTCTTAATCTGTTAATATTATTCTAGTGCAGTGCTGAAACACATAAAGTTTTCTATTATCTTAAAAACTAAATTAACTCGTTGAGCCACCTAGGGCGAAACGAGAATAAAAGATTCTCTTTTTATCTTTTTTTTCGTTTGAGAATTAAACAATAACCTTTGGGTTTAAATTACGCTCATCGTTGAAAGACGAAGGTTTGGAAGGTCTGATGCGCGGCGGATTGGTCAATCACAATTCCTCGCGCGTGCGCGTGGCCATTCCACTGACCGGCGACTCGCTTCCCCGTGGAATCCTGGTAAGGCATTCTGTCTTGATCGCTACGAGAGAAAGGCTCGTTTCTCGATTTTGATTCTCATTTCAAAAATGCCGTTCACTGAAAGGGATTTGTAAGCAATTCAAGAGGCTCTTAAAAGGATTCCACACGTAAGTCAAGTTACGATTTCGGTGTCTTTCTTTTAACTTTTTATGTTTTTTTTCCTTGTTTTTTGCATATTCATGTAAAGTAAAAAAAAATCAGATTAAAGAGTCATTCGTTCGGTTCCGAGAGTCAAGCGTCACTGGGTCCGCGTTCTTTGTTTTTTAAAATTTATGTCCGCGTAGTAATAGACCTTCTCCGGCGTAAAGATAGAATCAGTTGCTCAATCATGATAAACTTTTAAATAATTCTCCTCTCATTATGTGAGTTTTTTTTTTTAAAGAATCTTTTAATAACTTGTTGAATAAATAGTTTCATTTAGTAGCTATGATAAAAATCCTGTTCTTCTTTACTCAAGCCTGACTCCAGAATCCACTATCCACTAGAAATGCTATTGCATGCTATTTCAGGGGATTAAAAAAATATATATTCGATATGGCGGAATTAATCGCCTGGCGTGTACCATACACGCCCGTTAATAGAACCTCCAAAATTGCACCGTTGAACTTCCGCTTGGGATTAAATATTTAGATTTCTGGACGATTCAGCAAATCGGACCAAACAGAGCGTTTTATTACACCTTCCAGTTATAACTCTAAGGGAAAGAAATAAAGTAGTCATGCCAGACTCGGACGAAGGCAACTTCTTCACGAAATATTGAAAGGCCTACCAAAAGGAAAAAATGGAAAAGAAAGACAAGATATAAGTTTTGATTACCGGCAAAGTCAATGGTCACACGAGTTAATCTACGGGTTCGCCACCTCCTTTAAGTGCCGCGAGTGTTTCCGGGTCTCCGAGTGTGCTTGAGCCGCGTTAGCATCCTATAAATCGGAATTTAGTCTCATTTTTCTGAATGTTATTTCCGAAAGAAAATCAAATATGTTCATGGGATAATTACATTAAAATGGTAAGACTGTGGGCAAATCATCATAAGTCGGAATTTAGTCTTAATCCTTTTTGAATGTTACTTCCAAAGGAAATCGAACATATTCATGGAATAATTACATTAAAATGGTAAGATTATGGGAAGATAACCTTTTGTTAGAAAATGTCGACTCGTGCGCGTAAAGCACCATTTCTTGTGATAGTAATAAACTCGATTATTATTCCTTTATCAAGCAGAATTTGTGGCCTAGAGAATTTTATTTAATCGAACCTAACCCCTGTTATTAAGATGTTCCAATATCCAGAATATATAAAACTCTATATTTAACGTTATTTTACTTTTTGCGTCGGCTGTACAAAATGACAGGGTGGGGAGATCGATTGCAGCGCTGATCCTGGTCGTCGCACTTCGCAGTTAGTTGGCTGAAAAAGCTACTCATGGCAGGTTGTGCCCACTCTCATTCGGATTTACATTTCCATTTGTATTGTGACTTAAGTTTAATAAATGAAGTTCGTTTTTTCTATTCTGCAAGCCATAGATTTTCATTTATTCTAACGATTACTTCGAAAGTTGTAACATCTTTCTTTCGTATTGATCTCGAGTTCTACGCGTGTTCAAATTTGATTCTACGCTATAAGATCAGTGAATAATCTCTTTTTTTCGACAAAATGGAATTACGTATTTCAGTCCGTTATAATAAATAAAAGAGTAAACTGATTTTTAAAGAACTGCGTAAGAAGAGGGACTTGATAAATGGCTGCTATATATACTAACTTTTATCATCTATGAAATGACACGCCAGATCTCAAAATTTTCCATAATTCCTTAACTTATTCCCCATTGAACCTTCAGAATAATTATATATTACAACATGTGTAAAAACAGAGATTAACATCGCTTTCCGTATATTTTTCTATAAAAATGTAAACAAAGATAAAAAATGTATATGCCTTAAAGAAAGCTCGTGGATTTTCTGCGCAGGTAATTCCTAATCTATCAAATGATATATAACTATTTCACCTGGAAATGATGTATCGCTTATCTTGGACTATTAGCATCTGCTACACGCAGTTGATGTAAATTTTTTTACCAATTGCTAATCTAAACTCTTGTATAAATCTCGAAGCTAATCTTGATTATTTTAACAACTGCTGAAAAATGTATAAATTGAGTTTGAATCCACCCAAATGCAAGATACTATCTTTCTCAAACAGAGTGTAGTTTTGTACCACAGGTACTCCATTGATGGCACGGAACTCAAAGAGTTGAACTATTCAGGGAGATAGGAATTCTATTAGGACACCACATGCAATGAAGCACATCAAGTTAATTGAGCAAATGAAAAGTCTTAATCCAAGCAAATTTATTTTTTATATATTTGGGTAGACTGATGATCAGTGTGCGGGTCATTGTCATCAGTGGATATAATTTACTACTAGAAAATGGCTATGTTGCCAAAGTACATCACTGCCATGTCAGATGCAAGTTAATAATCTTGAAAATATAAAAAAAAAGATGGAAAATTTTTTTAATTTTACTGATATTTTAGGAAAAAACAGAAGACAAAAAGGCACGGTTTCCATTTTGTTCAAAGGACATCTCATCAATGAACTATGTGAGGCATATGGAAAGATCGCATATAGATGAGAAGGAAATACAAAGCATCCTACAATTTCCCCAAAAAAGTAAGGAAAGAAGGAAGGTTTTTGAGTTCCGTGCATTTACTGCAAAGGCACATTTAAAAGAAGTTACCTAACACGCCACTCTGAAGTATGCCGCTCAGGCGGGTCCAGAACAGGCGAATCACTTCACAGTGGTTATCTAGCAGACCCGCAAATACGAGTATTAGTGGCTTGCTCAATAGGCCTCACCAATGTTTCATCAGAACAGGTTTGTAAATTATGCTTTACAATAACATTTTTTTTGTATAACGCATGATTTTACCTGCTTTCTAGGTTTAAAAGTAAGCACCATTCTGAGCAAGCGATTGGTCGTTCAATATGACGGGTTCTTGCATCAAATGTTTGAGTTTTTATTTCACAAAAATATTTTCTGATTTTCTGCCCAAAATTGATTATTGGTATTATTGTTCATGGTTTTAATTTTTTTTATTTGGTATTATTGTTATTTCTCTTGAAAGACTGAAATATGTCGTACTTCAGGGATAAAATAGATATAAACGAGAGTATATTATATTTCCAGGTTTTTAATATGATGAAAGGAGATAAAATAGCATTTGTAGCAAAAATGATCTTCTAATCTCACAGTTTGGAGAATCCTATTCAAAAAAACATAAAAGAGAATGAAAGGAGTATGCATGTAGCAGCAGAATGCGCGAACTTTCTCGGCTGCTAATTGCGTACCGAGAAATCGTAAATGATGTTCACGACACGATTTCTTTCAAAGATATTATAAAACCCAAAAATATAGACTTATATGGTTAATTTTTAAAGAAAGTACTGGGTGCACTTGTAAAACCAAAGAAAAATCGCAATCATGGCTAGAGGATGTAAAGAATATTAAGGTATGGATTGAAACTTCATGGAACATAGAAGTATCTTTTCTGGCATATAATGTTTTACAGAAAAAGCGATGGAACAACCCATTAGTTATGCCACTGGTAAGTGACATTAAAAAATTCAGGGACGAAACACTCAAAATTGCCAAAGAATGTAAAAATAAGTTCCTCGATTGTTTGGATGATGATGTCACATACAAGACATTCACGCATTGCATATCGGCACTAGTTATCCTCTTCAACTGAAAACGAATAGGGGATGTCCACTATCTTAAAATCAAAAACTACGAAATGGAAAGGAGTTCAAATTTTACAGATGTTAAAAAAGCATTAACAGAATCAGAAAATATTTCAACAACATGTGAAAATGAAATAGGGACAAGGTGATGTTGCGATTCGCTTCCTAGCACGACAAATTCATCTGCAATATCTGGCAGCAATGTCCAGCAACAAACTAAGGAAACAGATAGCAACAGTAGCAGAACTCTTGAGCATGTCGAAGGAAAAAATGAGACGCTTTTCAAAGTTTATGGGTCATACCGAAAAAACACATGCTGAATTTTACGTGTAAGTTGATATTTTACTTACTTTTAAATACAAATTAATCAATAATAAGAACAGGAGTTACTTTTAAAATACTAGACCAGAGACAATTATATCAGGATATTTAGAAGTAAACATTAAATGAATTTCAATTCCGTGAATAGACTGACGTCCGCTGAAAAACATTTAAGGTTTATTAGCCGACATCTTAAAGTATTTTAACACTTAATTATTTTCTTGACCATTGGCCACAATGGACGCTATAAGTATTTGAATATTTGCCGCGCGCCAACGACGCCGCTAGTGGCAAAGATGCAGGTTATTATTGTAGTGTGGAGTCAGCCCACCGTGCGAACGCCATCGACTCAGCGAGCAGCAGCGGCTGGCTCGAAGATCAGTATCAATCGGTCCGTGAGTAGGTGAAAACCTGAGCTCCTCTCACCCTACGAACTACGTAGCAGTTCATTTGAACTTCGTCTGTCGAGCCACAGTAATATCTCTCGCGACGCATACGCTAAAAAAAGACTTTGCCGCCGGTGAAATAAGTTCTTTTTTTTGCGACATGGCACGTTAGTCCATAGCGGACTAAACTATTATTATTTTTGACATTTAATAAAGGATCTTAACTCAAGTGAGTATTAGGGAGTTTTTATTAGTTTTTCTATTGATCGCCACGCTGAGTCGAAGATTGGTCAGGCGTAGAGGTCCTCTCCCTTGCGGATTCCACCAGTCCACCACAGGAGGTGGTATTGAGTGATCTTGGGTAACTTTGTAATCGACTTGGCCTCTTTCTACTATATTTTTCTCAACTAAGAATTCCTATTAATTCAAATTGATTTCCGATTTTACTTCGATCTATTCTCTTCTTCCTTATCCTACGGTTCTTCTACGAGGATCGAGGTTTCTTTTCTATTCTTTTAGAATACTACTCAATTATTATCCTACGGTCCTTTCACGAGGATGGAGGTTCTCGCTTATTATCCTACGGTCCTTTCACGAGGCGCTGGAGGTTCTCGCTTATTATCCTAAGGTCCTTTCACGAGGATCGAGGTTCTGATTGTATCCTACGGTTCTTCTACGAGGATCAAGGTTTCTTTTCTATTCTTTTAGAATGCTACTCAATCATTATCCTACGGCCCTTTCAGGAGGATCGAGGTTCTCGCCTTTTATCCTACGCTCCCTCGGTACAACGGTTGTCCTCTCAGGATCCGTCATCTTTATGAGGCATTACCAATCTACGACTCCTACACACCGAGTTACGAGGCTTCGTTAAAACGCTCTACAGCCGCGACTCAACCTAAGAACGGCCCCTCCATAAATGCGGAGAACCAGGAAGATGTACAGATTTCCCGGTCTCTCCACCAGATCACTCAGTTCCCCGGGATTCTTGAACTACCTGACCTAGGAGGCCACCAAGGCGTCAACCCCCCGAGAAAGATTCCATTCGCCAACCACGATTACGTTGGATGAGGTGATTGAGACCTCCGCGGCGTCGGCCCCACCAGAAATAACTCATTCGCCACTCACGATTACGTTGGACGAAGAAGCGATTGAGGCCACTCAGGAGTCTTCAATCTCGAAAGAGACCAGCTCACCACTCTCGAGTATTTCGACTAAACCCCCTCAAAGGAAACGATTATCTGGATCTCCGGACCTCACCGATTCACTTGACGCCGCCATCTCTTCCTACATTGTCGCCGCCATCTCTTTTTAGTTTGTCGCCTATATACACGGCCTGGCCCAAGACGTCCAAGGAGGCCTTCCCCGAAAAGGTTCTGCGATCTCCTAATCCAGGCGCGGACATAACATTTATTGAAGGTAAGGCAATTGAAGGAAGACAATCGTATTCGCCTTTCGAGTGTGTCTCAGCGCAAGGGGGCGACATACGATGCTCGGGAGCAACCTAACGAACCGGTTTCTCATAGACAACCCCGGTTACATCCGTATGGTTCTTCCCGCCAACAACATGCCCTGAGGGCAGTTTTCGGCCGTAAAGGCCACGGTATCACCACAACGATAAGTACCTGACCATCAACGTCAAAGCTCTCCGTGGTGCCCGACGTGGCTGAAATTGACCATCATACGACCCCGGAAAAGATCCTGGGAACTTGATCCCCCACGGTATCAACCTTCTGGCAGAACCGTATCAAAAAAGCTCGCAGGAACTAGTTTTGAAAGATTGCCACCTCGAACCCTTCTGTCAGTTTGTGTCAAGATTTTATGACTATTTTTATTTGCAGGTTGCCAGTTGACATATACCAGACTGCAAAAGTTTCAAAGTCTATGGAATACCAAGGAAAATCTTTAGCAGAAACTCATTTTGATGCGGATTTGGAGTACGCAGATGAAAGTAATGAAGGTAGAATGTTAAACACACTCATTTTAACTCAAAAATCTTTCTATTGCTAATTCCGTTATATTTGTTATAGATTATGTAGAAGAAAGCCTAGCACCCAAAACTGCCAGTGAAAATTTGATGCAAAATGACGGCGTGTCTTCTAGTAAAGCTAATAATTGTAATGAAGGTAAAATTCTGAACAGGAATTTTAATTTATTATTGAAATTTTAGGATTGCAAAAATAAGAAATATTTATAATTAAATAGAGTAATGATATATACATGAACTTTTACCTAAGTATTTTATTTTTTTGCGGGTTGTTCGACAAGAGAATTAGAGTTATTAAATGATCGTTTTAGAGGATTCATCAAAAACAGAAAATATCCGTCATCCAAAGACATGATATCATTCATCAAAGAAACAGGAATTAATAGACCTATAACACAAATGAGATCTAAGATTCAGTATTTAATTTAAAAAAAATAGAAATATGGGCAATTTATCATTTTAATGAAAAGCTAATTACGAAGCACATGTGAATAATTGTGTATATTGCTCATAGGAATCGCAATTATTACATGTTAGCCGTGTACAATACCGCAGAGGGTGTTTCCATCAAATAAATCTTTCTAAAAAAATGTTTAGGTTATGTGTCTGATATTTTAATAATTGCAGTAATAGTTTTGAAATGGTAAATTGTCATTAATGTAACAGAATAATTAATATAAAAATGAAGTTCGTCAACATTTAAAAAAAATATTTTGCACTTTTCCATAATTTGCTTGGATTTTTTTTTTTTTTTTAAATTTGTAAGTACCTTCTCTTTCTATCACATCTTTTATTAATTGTAAAATATCAAATAGAAAATAAAAATTCACCAGGCTTGCCGGGGAAAAACTAAAATACGCACACACACACATAGGGCCACTGATTTTATGTCAATGGTCTAGCTCGGTTTTCACAAGGGCAACGACAACACTCTAGTTTCTGTCCTACACCAAACGCTAGCCTAAGTATACTTTATTATGTATCACAAATTACAGTGTAATCGCGTTATAACGCTTTCCCGCATTTAACGCTCCGTTCTTCCGGTCCCGCGATCACTCCCATAAGAAGCCCATATAAATTTTCACGCATATAATGCTTTCCGCTAATAGCGCTTTCCCGCTTTTAAAGCTCTAATGTTGTGGTCCCAAGGTAAAATTTCTCCCGCTTATAACGATTTCTTATTGGGCAGGAAGTTCAAACTCCCCAAAAGCTGGGGTGAAGAAACTGCAATCGTGTTAAACTTTCGTATAAACGGTGATAAGCTGAATCATAAAACGTTCAGTATACGTTTACCTACAGCCCTGCACGTACCCCATAATACATTTTCGGTTCTTCGGTACTTTATTCGGATAACTGTAGTGTATTGTGATATATTTGATAGTGTTGTTCTGAAAATAACAAAAATGTCAGTGTAAAAAAAAAGAAAAGCGTTTTCAGTGTCAGGGAAGTGCGAAATTTTGAGAAAATACGACCAAAATACAATTTTAAATAAAAATAAGTTCGCGGCATCATTGGAAATTTCTGCTTCTACATTAAAAATAATCGTGAGTGATCGTAAAGACGTCAAAGAGAATGCGCTTTTGGGTTCCGGTAAAAGAAGAAAAGTTAAGGCAGGAAAATATGACAACTTGAAGTTCATTTTGCTTGAATGGTTTCATCAAGCTCGCGCAGTTAAAATTCCTGTGAATGGACCAATATTACAGGAGAAGGCTTTAGAGATAGCTCGAGACATTGGATTAGGAGATTTTACCGCATCCTCAGGGTAGCTTGATCGCATTCGTAAACGTCACGGTATCGTTTATCGACAAATCAGTGGTGAGGCAGAATCTGTCAATGAATCGGTTGTAATCACTTGGAACTCTCATATAGTGAAAGGACTTCTGCAGGGTTATACACTGGATTGCATCTAAAACGTAGACGAATTTGAACTTTTTAAAATCTTATGCCAGATAAGTCCTTTACATTCAAAGATGAAGATTTTCACGGCGGAAAGTTAGGTAAAGGGAGACAGACTGTACTGTTGTGTGCAAATAGTGACGGTAGTGATAAGTTGAGTCCCTTAGTCATTACCAAGTCGGCCAAGCCATGGTGTTTTAAAAATGTACGCTGCTCTCCATGTGAATACTCATCACAGCGACGTGCCTGGATGACGAGTGACAGGTTCCAAAAATGTCTTGTGAACTGGGATGAAAAACGTGTGACGCAGAAACGAAAAATAATCCTGTTTTCGGATAACTTTCCGGTCCACTGGAAGGAACTGACCTTAAAAAAAATCAGACTTGAGTTCCTACCTCCGAATGCGACGAGCAAGCTGCAGCCTCTGGATCAAGTCATAATCAAAGTCGTCAAAAAGAAGTATCGCAAGCGTATAGTGGAAAAATTCTTGGACTTCATGGATGATCCAATTACGAAGTCTAAGATCAATGTTTTGGATGCCATGCACTGGGTCATAGCATCTTGGGAGGACATCAAACCATCAACAATCCAAAATTGTTTCAAGAGGGCTGGAATCTAAAATCTGCATTATAAATTTTTAAACTGATTTAGGATTTTTAATACAAAATAAATCGAAGGGTTACATTTTTGCTTATTATATTTGTTAAAGACATGTTAAACCTTTTACATCGGCATTTTGATAATAAATTTTTATCGATACTGATTGACGACAATTTTCACTACGTTTCAAACAATGATATTTGCAGATTTTATTTCACACCTGATATGATGTGTTTCTCATGTGCTACTCTGTTTATGTTCTTTTCAATTGGAGATATTCTTGTTGAATAAATTTTATAATGTTAAATGTTTGATTTATCTTGTCTCAATTGTTGAGAAAAATGTATCAACCTTGCTCAAAAATCGTCCCCACGCTTTTCCCTCTCCCTGAGTTGCCGGGACTTAATTAGTTACTTATCCTTTACTCGAAGATAAATAATTCTAAGTTTCAGTGGCGTCTCCACAGGCATCTGGCGCCGGCACCAGACATTTAGTCTGGTCTAAATTTTCGAAGTTTTCAGGTCGCGAATTAGGTCGAATAACCACGTTGAGCAGCCAAGTAACGGGTAAGTAAATTACGTATTTCGTTTAAAAATCCCGTTACAAAATGGCGCCCAACGTGGGGCCCACATCCTGAGCAAGGTTGAAAATCTATAAACTTTTGATGATTTTATGCAGTTGTTTAAAATGTTTTGTTGTTGTATTTATTCATGATTTATGTATTGTAAATCCTTGTAATCTTTATATTTATGTGCTGTGTTGGGAAAAAGACGCGGTTTAGTGTGTGCTCGTAGTGACGCGATGTCCAGGACTGTGTGTAAAGTTCTCGCGTAAACTTTCCGCGGCATGAAATATTTCCACGAAATTTAGGAATTTATGGAAATTTTAGGAAATTTATGGAAATTGTCGGGAATTTATTGAAAGTTCTCGCGTAAACTTTCCGCGGCGTGAAATATTTCCACGAAATTTCGGAATTTATGGAAATTCATTGAAATTTTCGGGATTTTACTGAGTTTAATTGTACTCTAATTATTTTACTTTTGATTATAGTTGAGTGATCAATATATTAATAGTTATGGTCGTAGACAAGCTTCAAAAACATCTACAAAAACGTGTGCGTTATTAGACGAAGGTTCAACTATTACTTTGATCGATGAAAAATTAACAAGAGACATAGGAGCCCGTGGTGAAAAAGTAAATTTATCTCTACAAGGTGTTAATAGTGAGAAGAAAATTATAAATGATTCAGAAAAAGTAAATATTGATGTAATCTGTTCTTTTGGGAAATTTGAAGTTAACTGTGCGATAGCTGTAAAAAATTTAAAACCTGCAACTCAATCAATTAGTAACAATTTTATTTTTAATGAAATATTCAAATATTCGCAAATATTGCGTGCAAATTCAATGTTAGTATATTGCATTTGTCTTACGCGTAATGTGTATGTGTTGTGCATATCTTTCAATTTGCACATGGTACCACAAAAAAAATTATCGTCTCTACATGCATCTCTAAAAATATTGTAACGTGTGCAAATTCAATGTTAGTATATAAAAATAAATTTACACGAGAAAAAATTAGTTGCTACCTCAAGAAACTGTGAAATAAGATGATGAGAAGTAAATTTTAAAAAATATTGCTAAAATGATCGTGAATCCTGTGAACGCAATAAATCTGCTTCTTGAAACGTTCCAATCAATGTATTTAACGGAGACACCTATAACATGAGAGGAGACTTTTTTGGCAGAAAAATTTAAACAGTTTTTCCTTGACAGTATATTTCAATTCAATGTGGAAATACATGAGGAACAGTCTTTAGACTTTCAAGAACCGTTCAAAGAATCGGAAATTGAAATAATTGATGATGATGACAGCAAAATAAATTGGACAGAAGAGAATGAACTTGTGGGAATTTTTCGCAGAAAGACACTGATGTAGATTTTGTATATAAAAGAACAACTGTTGAATACTGGAAAAACGCAGACGAATGAAAGAAAAGAAGAAAATTTCACACGGTTCAACATATGTTCCGACGTCTATCTTCTGGACGGCAGTTAAGAAGGTGTGCTCAGCAAGTGGAAGCAGGGGGAACAAGAGAAAATAAATTATTTGAAATAACAGAATTTGTAATTAAAAAATTTAATGATGCTCTTAATGCTAGGTTTATTGTTCATGGCCAAAATCTCCGTAGATATGCTCTAGAAGCTTACAGGAATCAGAATAACAATTAAATGGTCTTCATAGCTTCCGGAAAATGGATATATAGATTTAAAAAAGCTCATCGCATGGTTTCGAGAAAAATAAAGAAATTTTTAACACGGAAATCAATAGAAGATAGTGAGGTTTTGAAGCAGAAAGCAGCGGATTTCATCAGTGAAGTGAAGCCTTTGATACAGCAGTACAGAATTCAAAATATTTATAATACGGATCAAAGTGGCTTCCAATTGGAGCTTCAGTGAGGAAGAAGTTTAGCAGTCGAAAGTCAAAAAAAAGTTAAGTGTATTGTACAATCTATATCTTCGACCACGCACAGCTGCACAATTCAACCTATCATCGGTGCCGACGGAAGTTTGTTGTCTGCATTATTTATGGTCCTAAAAGAACCAAGTGGGAAATTTTTACTAGTAGTAGAGTGAACATTATTCAGACCATCTATTGTATTCGTAACGGCTCGAAAATCTGGGAAGCTTACATCAGGTATGCGAAGCTAATTTTATATTTTTCTTTATTTTCATAACTTTGAACATCTTTTCACTTAACTGTTATAGACCATTTCAATGCACTGTATCAACACTGTAGAAAAAGAACAACCTGCTGGTAAAGCTGTCACACCTAAATTTATCCCAAAAGGAACCACAGGTATGATCCAGCCATTAGACGTTTATGGATTTCGAGTTTGGAAAAATTTTGTTAAACGTTCTTGGGATGTTGTTTTATTACATAATTATGAGTTAATCTCCAGTTGAGAAACAATATTATTAAACTCCAATCACTTGTTCACAATCAACTATCCTCTCCGAGATATAAAAACCTTTTTCATTACTCATGGTATAGAAGTGGTTATGCAGACAGCAGGACACAAGATTTTGAAAATCCCGTAGATTTTGCGATTGGAGAATCTTCACAAGTAAAATGTGCATATTGTGATGAAACGCCAATTATTAGATGTTCTTGGTATACACCTAAGGGGGTGATGGTTAGAAAATAAATATTTTAATGCAAACTAATAACATAATTTCAGCCTAAACAATGTTTAAACTGCCTTTTAAATGATTAAATTCACTGAAAATTATATTTCTAAAGTAATTATTCGAAAACTTTGAAGGGTGATTCCACCCTCTAAATATGAATTCTGGAGTCTCGTTCGGGCCGCTGTCGAGTCAAGACGTGTTTACCTGCGAGTGCTGACGAGTGTTTGTGTGCGATTGGGTTTAACCTTGTGTATGAACTACAACGGCCAGTACATAATGATCTCAGTTCTGCTAGGAAAAGTGCTTTTGCACTTTCCTACTCCTAGTCTCTGCTGCACTTGCGATGATCGTTTCTGATAATAGGGACGATCTATCAACGCAAAACAAAAACAACACAATGTCTACCAATAATGGAAATGGATCCAAAGTCTTATACTCTCACGCTGTCGCATTCCCAAAGAAGGATCAGGCCATCGTTACAGATTCTATTGAAGGTCTACAAATAAAAGATTATGTATTGGCAATTGGAAAACTCATTGGCCCACAGAATATTAAATTCGCCTCAAGAATCTCTCAAAGCAGAGTTTGTTTATATCTCAGTTCCCAAGAACTCGCAGACAAGACTACCGCTCCAGGCGCGAGTGTCAACATCGGCTCTCACGTTCTTCCGCTTAGACTATTGGTTTCAAAAGCAAAACGCATTATTCTCTCGAATGTATGCCCCATTATCCCTCACTCAGTTATTGAAAACAAACTTAGCGAATATAACGTCAAGCCGACTTCACAGATTACTTTTTCAAGAGCTGGCATTAATGAACCTGAATGCTCTCACATTAAAAGTTTTCGTAGACAAATGTATGTCAACCCGGATGACGTGATTAAGTTGCCAGAAAGTCTGCAAATCAATTTCGACGACACAGTTTATTGGATTTACCTTTCCAGCGAAAAACTGACCTGCTTCATATGTAAAGAGGAGGGGCACTTGGCGAGACACTGCCAAAACGTTGTCTCAGCCACAAGAGGCTCTCAACCTGAGATTCCAAATACTCAAGAAACTTAAGAAAATCAAACCGTTCCCTCTCTCCCCACCTCAAGTGTCAATTCGTCTACTAGCTCTGAACAAGTCGCTCTCGCGCCTTCTCTTGCCGTGGGCAACGATAACGAAACCCTTTTGATGCCACCACCAAGCCCTCATTTTGACCTCACAGCTCCTATCGGTCCTGGGATCAAACGCCCTCACAGCTCGTCTTCAAACTCAAATAATATAGACTTACTTCCCAAGGTTGAATTAAAAAAAAAACTGCCAGGACCACAAAGAACTCTTTGAAGAACAGTGTTACTGTCCTCGATGTGGAAACCCAAGTCGACGAAGATAAAGAGTACCTCATTGAACACGCAACAAAGTATCCTCTCTCATTCGATGATCTTATTCGCTTTCTCTCTGAAACGTATGGCAACTCTGATATCCCAGGCACCGTGACTAAATTCACTACAAATACAGAAGGCCTTGTCTCTATGCTCCAGGACACCTACTCTGACGTTGGTAAAGATGGCAGAACTATTAAATCTAGGATTACCAGAATAATTAAGAGAATCCAAAAACCTGATGAATGGATGGACCTTAGCTCGAACGAAGAGACTGAAGATAAGTGAAAAACAAGAATTCAATGGATACTATATAAAACAACAATTCTATAAAATCCACTCTCAGAATCATCTTTTGGAACGCTAGAAGTGTAATTAAGCAGATAGAAGAAATTCAAGTATTGCTTCAAGACCTTGATATTTTAGTGTGCGTTGAAAGCTGGCTCAATGAGTCTAAAAACTTCCAATTTCCGGGGTTCGTTACTTTTAGGAAAGATAGAACAACATCTGCTGGAGGAGGTATTGTTATTCTATTTCGTAAAAATATAGGCTACAAAGAAATCGATAATCTCGCTACTTCGAACGATTCAGTTGAACTTTGCGGCGCGATGCTGACTAACACTAGCCCCTTGCTTAACCTGTATGTTTTGTTACCGAGTCCCCGGTGAAACTATGAGCCTACAACAATGGGACACTATTTTTGCCAACTTTGACTCAAATTGCAGTAACGTTTTTTTAGGAGATTTCAACGCTCATCACGAAATTTGGAACTGTAAAAAAAACGGATGTGAATGGTAAAAACTTGCTTGATTGTATTAAAAAGTCTAAATTTTTCATCCATAATACTGACACGATCACGCATATTGACACTACTTCCGAATCCAATATTGATCTGGTAATAACTAGCAAAAAACTAAAAGACAAAGTTGAAACTCAGGCTCATTGTCACACCGGCGGTTCAGATCACTACCCAATCCACGTTAAAATTAATACTCAAAAAGCGTACTATTTTCAAAAATCCTTAAAAATTAGATCAACACGTACAAATTGGCTAAAAGTTAATGAAGAACTTGACTTTGCGTATTCTCAATTCTTTTCCTCAAACTACGATGACCTCCCTGCTAATGAAAAATACAATCTTTTTTCTAAAATTATTTCCGATTCTATAATAAATAATACTCCTAAGAAAAAAATTGTAAAAATTGAAATCCACCGCAACCCTGTTCCTTGGTGGGACGTAGAATGTCAAGAAATAAAAAACTTACGCAAAGGGGCCTTCAAAAAATGGGAGCGAACTAAAGATTTAACAGACTTTATCGAATTCAAAAGGCTAAGAGCTATCTCACGTAAAACTTTCAAAACAAAGAAAAGAGATAGTTTCAAATGCTTCGCAGAAAGCCTTGATCATCACAGTGAAATCAAATATGTCTCGAATACCTCAAAAATATAAAAAAATAAATGGGTGAAAATTACTCCATCACACTTGCCCGAAAATCTTCAAAAAGAGAATAAAACAAAAGCCATCAATAAAATATGTCCTCCATGGGTTCCTACTGACCCAGATTATATGCCCATGTGTCCAAAGAATGAATTTCTTGAAAGCCAATTTACCTTCGCAGAGCTTATGCTTGCCCTAAATTCGCGTAACCCCAAATCTTCTCCTGGCCCCGATGGAATTGACTACTTTACTATTAAAAATCTCCCGATTAAATACAAACTCATTCTAGTTGATATCTTCAACGAGATGTTTCGAACAAGTAAATTCCCAAATGATTGGAAAAAAACTTACGTTCACTTAGTCTGCAAGCCAGATGGAGTTAATTTTCGCGCCATTTCTCTCACTTCTTCTTTCTGCAAGCTCTTTGAATCCATAATTAAAAACAAAATGCAATGGTGGATAGAACGGGAGGGTATCACGTACGCACACCAGTTTAAATTTAAAGTCCAGCTGAATGAGTATGCGCGGAAACATGTATATTTTTCATGCACTGACAAGGGGGGTTAGGTTGGTGTCCGACGCCGATTTTTGTGTAACTTTGCAGATGAAAAGAGGATCCCAGACTATAAAAAAAAAATTAATTTTTTGGGCAATCGTTTCCCCTTCTATATTTTTGATACTTTTACTGTTTTAAGAGGTATCATTGTTTTTTCTTTCTTGTTTTTGCACAAAATTGTTCTAATTGATTCTATATTATAATATTATCTTGAGTTTTCAAAATACTTACCCCCTAGAGTATCATAATTCAAAAAATCTACCCCTATAGGATGCTTCGCCATATGACACATAGTTCAAGATTTTGGACTTTGTTGCTGCAAACATCTAGTTTTTATAATTAATTCTATTAAGAATTATCAGTCTTATTCGAAATAACCCCTAAATTATGTGCCATCCACCCCTTTAGTATTATCAATAAATAAAAAATTTAGTTATTAATATGACATTTTTGTAAGTAATGGATTAAAATATTTAGTTTGGACAATCAATAATAATATAACTAATTATTTGTTAACGATGGCACATGTTCTTATTTAGCAGGCGATTTTAATGACAATACATATATAACAGAACTGTTTAAAGAATTTTTATTTAGGTTCAGGCACGTACATATTTCCATTGAAAATTGTACACACATGCACGTACCCTTTCGCATATCGTCACTCTAACCCTTATTGCTCAAGGCTTTCGACTTAAAATATATCTTCTACGAAATAAAAAATAAATGGAAAAAACAAACAAAATATTGCCTTCAGAATTTGTGTCAGACACAACTTATTATTTAGACCGTCAAATGAATAATTGTCAATTAGTTTGTTTTTACGTATGTCATACGGTCTCATTCAGATAATAATAACGACAATATTAAAATTGGATCATTTTTTAATAATAAGATAAATTGTCGTTATTATTATCTAAATGAGGCCGTATGAAATACGTAAAAACAACCTAATTGACAAAATATTGACTGTTTACAAGTTGGGTGTCTTATATGATAAAAATATTATCATTTTGGCATTTCAAATAAAACTGTACAAATATAAAATTATCAGGAATGTATATAAGCCATTATCAGGCATGTATATAAAGC
>CAKNYM010047345.1:0-11378 GCA_932195095.1 Andricus curvator | reverse complement strand
ATCATACTTCAAAAAACCAGGTTAGGTTGGGTAGTTGCGGGAGGTGCATTGTCGCACACATGTATGCGCTTGCCGGCTCCTGTTTTAAGTTCAATGTTCCTCCCTCGCTTCTTCACATCCAATTTCACCACTTTGCAATTTAGCTGACTGATGGTAAACACTGCCATGCGTTCTAAATGAATACCAATACCAAGACATTTCCTAATTGTGGATTCAAGGCAAGGAAATATAAAAGTAACACTGAAAATCAATTCATTTAATTCTGCGGATTCTACTACAAGAATTCTATTGCAAAAACCCTGTTGCAAATATTCCTGTCACCTGTAAATGTGACTTCGAATTGCCAAATTGCTGAAAACAGCTATGAAAAGCGTTCAATCAATTTGGGCGAATATTGCAGTGAATATTAGTCAGCAAATTCCATCCTTCCGTACATTCAGCTTCCAAATCATCAAAATCCCCATCGAACGAGTTTACCACTAGCCGATGAGCGAAGACAAAATTGCAGTCTGAGGAAGAACGTACGTTCTTCTTCGTAACGTTCTTCTCTCGGTATCTTTTTCTCAAAAAGTTAAAGTAATAATCGCCCGTCTGCGGTTCGGGACCGGTTGTCAATAGTCTCAAATTTATTTAAAAAAAGGTATAGTCTATTAACACCGTGCGGACGTTAAAATCCTATTTTGAAAAAGAACTCGCCCGACGGATTATTTAATTTTTTTTTAAGCTTTAAAGATTTACGTTCAAAGCTTAGTGAAAGAAACACGAGACACCGTGACAAATATCACGGAGAAAGATTCTTCTCTCGAATCTCAAAACGAGAAAAGAATTTTCTAAGGAAAATTCTAATTTAGAATTACTTAGGAAAAGAATAGAGAAGAGGGGATTTTTTTAAAGTACTGTCACTCTTCCTGCTAAGTGCATTCTATTTCTTTTCCACGGTAATTGTAAAAGAAACTAAAAAAAACTTCTTAAAACTATTCTGGTGTCTGATTCTTTACCAAACCGAACTACAAAAGGTTATGGGCCCAGCACGCTTCCGCTGCGCAGGGATTAATTGTGCAATAAGAAAGGGCATTTTCTCAAGTGAGGCAAGGACGACGTGGTTTTTCCTTTCAACGAGGCCTTTTTTTGCCGGGAGACGGCGGGTTAGGATGGGGTGAGTAGATGTTTTTCCTTTTTTAAAAGAATTGATAAGTGCAGTATGGATACGACGGTTTTAGAGGGCTGAACTGAAAGGACGAATTGTGTGGCGTCCATCTGGCCGTAATGGCGGACGGAGCCGGTCGAGCGGTCTATGTTCGAGGGTGGGGCAGAACACACAGAAAGGCGCCGTGTTGAATTTTTATTTATTTTACTAAAATGACTGCTCCATTTTCGGAATCTTATTCTTTTGAATTTTTAAAAACAAAAGGAAGTTTACGATTGTTTCCTTTAATATAGTTTTGCTTACATATATGCGAAAGTTATATGTAGAATTAAGGAGGAATAATGTTAAATAATAAATACACGAATATAAGCATACATGTAAGATTTTAGATTTTAAAATTCAACAAGAACGAGACGTCTACGACGGTCGAAAGGGTAGTGGAGAGGTGCAGACGTGCACTACATGTCGAATCACATAACGTGATTACAGTACAAGTCAGCCTCCTAAACGAATCCCTATCAATCTCGTTTTCAACTGGCGAGAAAATCGTGTTGAGTATGTATTCTCTTATAATTTTTTTTTAAACATCAGCTATAATGACAATAACGACTGTGTGACGACGGTTAGATCCTACGCAATGCATGGTTCTGAATTAAAATCAAAGATATCTAGTGTGATTTGATTACTCTCGACGTCGCTAAATTTAAAGACACGTAATCTCACGAATATTTCAAACAAAGGACTACGACGACAATGTAATAATAAACGATAGTCTGTTTAAGTTTGTTTGTTTTCTAGATACATGAATTTTCCCGTCTGGGTTGTTTGGAACGACAGTAACGGGTATAAAGGGACAAGCTGTTTTGGACAGTTTTGATTTGTGTTCGGTCTTAACTGCTCTAAAGCAAACCCTAGCATTTAAATATAAGAGTCGCAACACAGTCTTCACAACGACAATACTACTAAACGACGGTTAAAACCCCTTTTAATTCACGACGACTTAATATTCTCTAGCCAAATACAATCTGAAGGAAGAATGGGAGGAGGCAAGGGCTGATCTCTTGAATGCCAAAAAAACAGACGGAGGCGACATAGATAAGGCCTACACGATCGACAATCCCGAAGATATTTCCGAAACGAAATCCCAAAAAATGGATCTATCGAATAGCGACGAGGAAAGATTGTTAGGCGAAGCGAACGACGGGTTTAACAACGACCGTAACAAGGACAAGCTCTACCTAATTCCAACGACAAGTAACGACTGCACGACAGGGTCGTCGACGAAAAATGACTGATTACGACAAACAACTGATTACGAAAAACAACTGTTTACGAGAAACGACTGATTACAACCAACGACCGATCACCACGACAAATGACTGTTACATACGATTAACGACATGCTCCTTGCTTTAGGTGCGTCACTAGAAACGCAGAGAGGTCCCAGATCGTACTCTAACGACGGTGATTCCCATGAGGCAACAGCAGCCAGCAAAGATGCAAATCGCAACGAAGGGCAGAACAGCGACGATGGTGAAGCTCTGCCATCAAACGACAGGAACGACAAACTGCAGATTGAACGAAACGACGAGTTGAAAACTACGCTCGACTATACGGAAGTAGAAAATAGGATCGATGGGAAAATAAAACAGTTGGAGAAGATGATGACACTTACCATGGACCTGCATTCAAAAATGCAAGAAAATCTCAAAATGCGGCTGAAGATGCGTGAGGCTGATCAGGAGAAGGTGAAGAAACCTACAAATAAATCAAATATGCCCCTTTTCCCAAATAGAAGCCTAAAGAATAGATCACAAAATAGAATCAATGCCGAAATTCTACGGAGAAAAACAAAGATGGAGATTATTTGCTAACAACAACGATGGAAAGAGAATCCAGATTGTTGTTTGGAACAAAGAAATAGAAAATCTAAGGAAGATAATCAAATTAAATCACGTGAGATTAATTCATTTTTTTATATATTAAATTTCCATTAGAAATTCACTTTTTTTTTAATTTAAATTATTCATAAGAATTTTTATTTAAATAAATTAATGATGCATTATATACATACATAATCACTAAGTAAAAAGAGTGAGTTAACACATGAAGTTAGCTGATAAGCCTTTTTATTCGCCATCTGATTGGCTGTCGAGTCACGTGAATATTACTGCCACTCATAGTCCGCGAAATTCAAATTGTCTTTCATTTTTTTTGGTTACTATTTAATTAGTGACTAAAATTAAAAGTTGAAATATTTTCAAACTGTGCAGAATTTTTCATTGTTAATCATAAAAAATGTGCTTTCTGATGTTTCCAAATTTATTTATAAAATATTATACCTCAGACTCAGGTAACTTTCACACGATTGCAGATTAGTGAAAGAGCCCTTAATAATAAGTGATTCGAAATCATTTGTCATGCGTATTGAACTTAGTGTGAGTGAGATGGTTATATTCTTTTCCCTAATTGATGGTGATTTTCCCTGGAGATTGGTCGTTCTTTTTCGGCGCTCAGTAATTGGTCAAAAGCGAAAACTATCACGTGATCATCATGAATTTCATGAAAGTGTCACGGGCAGATTATTTTATCTTTCGCTTTCGATTTTTTATCGCAAAAAAAAAGTTAATCGTTTTGGAAACGTATTCGACATGAGTCAAAACGGAAAGTGTAAGTTTTCCAGCGACCGAATATATTGATGCGATTTCCGTTGGCGATAAAAATGTGTGTTTTCCTTATATTTATTTTTATTTTTCTAACCTCACTTTTATCACATGTCCAAAAAATCATTACGAAAAATAACATACATTTACTGAAATTTATGCTCACGGCGGACAACCGATCGATTCATTGCTCGGCATGGGAATCGGCGGGGGACAATGGAGAAAAGACACTTCGCGGTCTCATGGTAAATAAAGAATTGCATTTAATTCATCTGAAAAAAAAATCAAGTAAATTTTCAATAATTATAATCATAATTGAATTATTTGTATTTAACTTCATTTTTCAATATAACTGTTTTCGATTTTATTGATTTTTTGCTTATATATTTTTTTTTAATTATATTTTTAACACGTGAAAGAAATAAGGTTCGAAAAATATAAAAATTGCAACGAAAAATACAGATTTATGTAAAAAATAATGTTTGTTTCAGAATCAATAATTGTATATACGCATCTTTTTCCATCTTCAGAAAGCAATTGTCTGTTTTCCTCTCAAATTCTACGCATTACTTCTTTCTTTGACCTTTGATTGATTGTTCTATGGAGATTTTTTGGACCGGATTAGTGAAATATAAATTTTTCTATGTATGGTTTCTTATTCGATACGTATCAAATAAAAAGAGAGAAGCAATATGTAAAATTTGAGAGGCAAAAACAGACAATTGACGTGAAATTTATGAGGAATGAGTGTAATACATATTTTATTCGATTCGAAAAATTTCTACTGTGACGTTGCAAAATTCTTGCAACTCACAAATTCGAATTGACAAATTTTTATTTGACATTTAAAGATTTTTCGTAAATTCAGAGATTTAATTTTGTAAGTTCAGAAATCACGGCTGCGGTACGGAAACTCCATGACTAGGGCTAGATTTAAGATTTATAATTTTAAGTACTTATTCTGTTTGTTTCTTTTAATTTTCTGTAACGATTCGGACTCGTCGGGACATCGAGGGACTTCTATCGACTTCGAGATTCGAATGGGACGCCACTCGAGACTCTTAGAACGACTAGATTCCACCGACACACATTTCAAGCCGTTTTAATTCTCCCGCCTTTTCCATCTACTATCGTCTGCCAGACTCAAAGGAGCTGTGGATCCTCATCTGCAAGGATTCATGTTAGGATGCCGGCCTGTTTTGAAGCAACGTTACAAGTTGCGGAAAATCCGGAACGACTCATCTACCTGGCGTAGAACCTTTTTGGAAACTTCACGATGAGAAATTTCTTCATCAATTCCCAACATGACTAGGGAATCTCAATGCGCAATGTCCTCTTCACGTTGGCTGATACCAATTGGTACCGAACCAAATCGTGCTCTGATCAGCCAGGATAATTTCGGGCTCCAGGAGGTGATCTAATGGGTGAATTGGAGAGTAAGGATGTCGAAATAACAACAATTGATCAATCCTGGCGATAATAGAAGGAAGGAAGGATGAAAACTGAAAATAACAGGGTACCGAGCTCCACTTATTCATACCGCCCTGGAATGTAAACCCTGCACCCCGTCACCACAGCGGCCTTACCACCAATAGGAACGCCGCAAAGAAGGAGGAGAAGGAACGCCGAGACCGAGTCCCGTACCGTTGCCGCTGCGCTTGTTCTTCTCTGCCGACCGCAGCCGCCTCCAGTCGCGAGTATTTTTTCCTCGTGTCGAGTATACCAGTAATTTGCACTTTCTCGCGTTTTTGTTCTCGAGTAATTCCCTTCAAGAGGCGGTGAAGATTCACTCAACAACTCCCCCATCATCAGGAAGTCCATCGTCGGCCAACTCTTAAATATTGAGCAAAGGGAAACTTCGCTCGACACGTGGCCATTAATAATGGAATTTTAGAATTTTAATGTACTTTTGTAAAAAATGGCGTTACCCACGATCGAGACGGAGGTTCTTTAACTGGGCCTTTTTTTTCCTTGTTATACAATCATTTCAGTGAAGTGTTCATAAATAATATATCAGAAATGTCTCCCGAATGTGAATTTTATGTGCAATTTCTCGGAAATGAGCCCCCAGTCGAGTTGCCCCCAAAATGCATAACGTTGAACAATGTCCTGTTGAGCATTTCTGTTTATCCCATGTATTCACATAATGAGGTCCCAAGCTGAGTTGTACCCCAAAATCCAATTTTCTTTAATCTTGAGTGAACCCCTTTTTCGTGTGTTAACATAGAATTTTATGTGCAATTTTTTTTGGAACTGAGCCCCGAGTCGAGATTTGCTCCAAAGTTTTAACGATAAAAAGATGGACCCCGATTTTCTAGTGTTGAGAAATAATGTATCGAGTTCCTTTCAAGTATCACTCAGTCTAGAGCTTTCCCCTTGCCCCATCCCCTTCATTATGAGTGAAATTTATAGACTTTGAGCGTCGAGAATTGTGAATGAATTTTAAATATGGTGTTGATAAATTTCGAATATAATTGTGAATGAATTTTAAATATGGTATTGATAAATTTCGAATATAATTGTGAATGAATTTTAAATATGGTGTTGATAAATTTCGAATATAATTGTGATTGAATTTTAAATATGTCACTTTTTGAATTTCGGAGGTAATATTGATGCAAATTTGGAATATGTTACTTGGTAAATTTCGAATGTATTATTGATAGAATTTCGAATGTGTTACTTGCTGAGTTTCGAATGTTTTTGATTGAACTTTGAGCATGTTATGTACTAAATTTCAAGTATGCTATTGATGGAATTTTGATGGGCTATTTACCGAATTTCTAGGGTACTATTTACTGAATTTCAAGTGCTTTATTGATCAAAATTTAAATATGTTATTTGCCGAATTTAGAGTGTATTATTGATCAAACGTGGAATGTGATATTGATTTATGTAGAGGTCATTAGTTTGTTTTGAGATAATTAAGCCACGTGGGTAGTAATTATTTGAGTGAATTTAGAGTTGATAGAGTTAGGCGAGCTGGGCCCAATTTCTCCAGAAACTAAAGATGTTAAGGTTTGAGATTTCGTGTAGCAAATTATTAAAATCATGGTTGAAATATAGAGGTCTAGGTTATGCGCTATTTTGGGTAATGTTGAGTTTGACTAAAGATTTGAGTTTGGCTATTACTGAGTAAATTAGGCTGTGATCAGTCATGGGTCATTACGAATTTAGTGAAGTTAGGCTATAGTCTGTTTTGAGGTTATGTTTCACCAATGACTAGACTTCTGAAATCAACATAATGGATAATTTTCTTCAATCGAATTTTGTTAAGGAATTTCAGTTCTAATCGTACGGAATATTTGTGAATGGTTGTTTTTGAGTTTTGTTTAAGCGATTAAATTGAATTTCTCTGGGGGTTGGCCTAGCTCGATTATAGGTTAGAATTGAGCGCTCTTAAGTTTTGTTTGAAATTGCCTAGCATGGAGTTCCGGGCAGAGAAGCCTAGCCACTCAAGGTTAGTTTAGGACGAGTATTTTAGGTTAGGATTTAATATTTTTCTCATTGTTAACATGTCGAGAAAATTATTATTTGAGCCTCGACCAATTTTTAAGATAGTAAACCATTAGATTTTGTCGAGATCCGTCACACGGCAGAGGGTCATTTGTTAAATCGGGCTTGTTATTTCTCTTTTTTTTGGTTAACATGCATCAAATAAATTACATGTTCTATTTGGTATAAATATTGAGTTGTGATTTATTGATATTTTTGAACCCTCTTTATTTGTGGAACATGCCCAACTACCGAGTCTGAGCTGACCGTGCGAAAAGCCGGTACACTGCGTTCTCTGAGAAGAGTTTAATTTTTTTGAGATTTTGAAATTGTATTTCTTTTTTTTTGGTAATTGTATTTTGAGAATTAAAGTGGCCCTGGACAGGCCTGGCGCTCAACGGAAATTTTAGATTATTATAAGACTTTCAGGAAGCAGTGCCGAAGGTATGTAGTGATTTTAATTATTTAATCATAATTAAATTACAACATTTCATGGCGCCCAACGTGGGGCCCACGCAAAAATAAATAGGGTTCTTTTAGAAAATATAGGATTTTGAATATTAGAAAGTTTTCAGGTTTATTTATTGTCAAATACAACTATTTTAAATGAAATCTTAACATAATTCTCGTACTGAAATTCTGAGGAAGTACCCGATTAACCCCCGGCATTTTGAGAATTTACCCCCCCCCCCCCCATACTGTTGAGATTTACAAAACCCTGACAATGTTGAGAATAAAATCCTGTTGAGTATAACCAATAATTTCCCCAGCACAGAACCGTAGGAATTCTTAGCTTGTGATTTCAAATTCGTTTCTTATCTCGTGAATATTAATTAACCACTTGCTACTACGTCATCGCTATTGTGCGTAAGAGTGAATTATAGATCACGTGTTTATTTACCGACCTTGATTGAACTCGGGCATAATGAGCGACTACAATAACGGACCTTTATTCGTGGATCTACCCAATGAATCAAGAGGATTTGACTTCGGAACTCGTAAATAGGGATTTGCCCACCGATGGTATTGTTCCCATCTTACGCGAAAGACTCGTTAGATTTGAGCGCGCTTTTAGAGGCAAGATTGAGTATGTAGATCCCGCGTTAGAGTTAGAACAGTCAGATGGGCTGTCACTAGATGATTCACAAGCAGCTTGCTTATCAGATACCGAAAAGACAAAAGATTCAGAAGAAACACTAGGAGGACTCGAATATCTTAGAATTCAGAGTACTGTTAGACCAGTCGAGCCCACGGTTCGAAGTGAAAACGCGAATTCGCTAGAACCACTGAATACTAAAGCCGTGAATAAACCTAGTAAAGAATCTAGTAGGAATATGGAGAAAACGGTGGCTCCTGGGGATAGTCCGGGAGATCGAGTCCCTTGCTTAGATCATCGAGAGGGAGCAATAAGCAAATCTTTTATACAAGCTCAGAGACCAGACTCGAGGTCCAAAGTTCCCTCCGGATCGAGGTACGCTACTGAGAGAGATGTGGAGCCGGATCACCATGTCTTTTATCGTCGTAATGATGCTCACGATAACCGTAGGAATGATCATAGTCAAGACCCTCTATATTCGGAGCCGCGAATAGCGACTAACGATACCCACCCTTTAATTAACCGAGGTCAAGATAGCCCAAGAGCGAACAGGAACGGTAGGAGTGGTCACACCGAATATTCCGATGACGAATTTTTTGGAAATGAGCGGGGTTATGATAGAAAAGAGACTAGGTGTCACTTTAGCACCGATCCCTTGTCGACACACTCGCGTGCGCATAATTATCCAGAACTCCTAGAGAATAGGTATGAGGACTACCACCCTTCCTCTTACGGTCCATACTATCGTGAAAGAAACATTCAGAATCGTAGGAGTCGTTACTCTGATAGGGTTGATTTCGACTACGAACCGCGAAGATTTCCCGAAAACAGTCATCGGCCCAAATTTGGTGATTATACTGAGAATCAACCATCGAGGAGAGGTGGTACAGGACAACATAGGAATAACGATCGGTTATTCTATGATGATTTGCGACCTGAAATTGACAACCCTTTAAAATATAGAAAGCCGAGTCCGCCTTTTAGATATTCAGATTTCGAATTTCCAACTCATGGACATAGGGCTCTACTCAATAGTACTGCTTTTCGACCAAACCGTCCCCACGTGACGTTCGATCCCTCTATAGACTGTCCCTTTGATAATTTAAATTTTAGGAGAAACTCCCGCTATTCTCAAGCTTACACCAGGCGCGATCTTATTCCTCCCAGTCCAGCAGCGACATATGATATCATGCAAAAGTGGAATCTGAAATTCTCAGGTTCACGGGAAGAAGATGCCGAAAATTATCTCACCCGTCTCATCGAGGGTAGGTCGATTTGCCCAGTTAACGACGCGGTGTTATTGCGATTGCTCCCATTCTTCTGGTCAGGTATTGCGTTGAATTGGTACAGAAGCATGCAGTCAAATTGACATACTTTTGAGCAGTTTGCATCCGCTTTTCGCTCAAGGTTCGCTGATTCCGATTTTCAATTCGAGTTGCGACAAGAAGTCCACCGAAGAACTCAAGGCGAACGAGAATCGGTAGCCGATTATCTCACTTGTATGCTGGCCATGTATGATAGATTAGATCCCCCCTTTACTGAGTCGGAAGAAATTAGTTTCGCACATCACAACCTTTTACTACGCCTTCAACTGACGATTCCGCGCCACCAAATACATAGTTTTGCTCAATTAGAACAGTTAGCTGTCGCATCTGAAATGAGTTATAGGGTAGCTACGTCTTATAAAACTCCCCCAACTCCTGATCGGTCTCTTTTGCCTGATCTGGCTTATCGTGAAAGTAGAGATAAAAATCAGGATAAGCAGAGAGAAAAGATCAACACGTTAGAAGAACAACCTGAAACTAGTGTTAATTTGGAGGAGATGATCGAGAATATTTTCTTGTCAAAAGATCTAGAGCCCAAAGTCACCCCGAAACCTAAGGAGAAGCCCAATGCCACCCCCAGTAGAAATACGCCCCATAGAGACGCCAGATCTAATACATCAAATCGAGCTAACGTTTCAAACCCTTTCCTACCCCAAAATCCTCCTGAAAATAATCCTAGTCAAGAGAATAGTCCCCTTGTATTATCTTGTTGGAACTGTAAGAAAACAGGACATCGTTTTGCTGATTGTTTAGAACCAAGAAATATTTTCTGTTATCGTTGCGGTAAAAAGGATGTTACGCGCCCTGCTTGCCCAAATTGTGCGGGAAACGAGACAGGGAGACGTTAAATGGGCCTAAAATGCCTCCCGCGTTACCCCTTAGGTCCGAAAATGAATTTTTCTGTATAGATTTGTATCCCTTAGCTAATACCGACCAGGGTGATGAGGGAGACGTAGCAGATCTATGTGACATTCACGAGTTTGAAAATTACAGTCTCAACATAGACCTCATCCAAACCAGTGGAGAAATTCCCCCCCTTCAAGTTCATGAATCCCATTTCAGTTCAGAATATCCCACTGTTCTAAATCCCTTCTTAGGCAAGTTCGAGCAATTGAACAATCCTTCTAAAAATCACAACCCTTTTGAACCAAATAAATTTCCTGTTATACCCATATTTAATTTATCCGAATTACCATACCATCCAGCACCCTTATGCACGCCCGAACCTTTCATGTTTGTGACCCTAAGGATTATGGGCAACCCAGTTAAAGCTTTAGTAGACAATGGCACAACGCGTTCGTTCATAGGTCCTGAGAGCATGAAGATTGTCGAGAATTTGGGTTTAAAGATCGAGAAAAGTTACGGATTAGTACAAATGGCGAATAGTCAGGTCGAGTTAGTATCGCAAGAAGTCATCACCCCAGTAGAGTTGAAAAATAAAGCCCGGCAAATGCGGATACGCATATTATCGTCCCTTCCAGTTGCATTCACCATAGGTTTAGAATTCCTCAAATTGTTCCGTATTCAAGTAGACTCGAAGATAGAACTTGGTGGTATAAACAGGATCCGCTTAGAATTTTCAACTTTGAAGTAGAGGAATGGTCTGGAGATAAATGTTGTGGGTTACGTGAACTGACTGGTAGTCAAGCCGA
>CAKNYM010047344.1:52975-72726 GCA_932195095.1 Andricus curvator | reverse complement strand
TGAGGGGATGTAGGGGAAATGAGGAAAGAAGTGGGGGAGGGAAAATAAAGGGATGGGAAATGAGGGAGGGGAACTAGGGGAAGTGGAGTGCAGGGAAATGAGGGGATGGCTACGAAACCCTTTTTTGTAGGCACAGGGGGCCTAATTTTGACTAATTTTTCGAGGTGGGTGTTGCAAAAAAAAAAAAGAAAAATTGTAATTACCTGAGCGATATTTGGTACGCTGAGTTTGGTGTCTGTTGGGGCTTTAATCGCGAGTATAAATTCGTCAGTGAATTTATCTTTCATGTCCTCGTAGGTCAGATAGGCATTCCTTTTGTTCGTTGTGTCGTTCTCGATATTTTTTATACTTTGTTTAATCCACTGTGTGTGCTTATCTAATAACTTTTCATGCTCCTCCAATAATCGAAGCTCGTCCTTCAATTCTGTGAGTTTCTCCCCAACTTCCTGTGAGTTGCATCCTGGACCCGCACCCCTATTTTCATTGGAATAAAATTAATTTCATTTAGAACACATTTCAAATATTATTTTAATTTTTTTTCTGAAAAAAGATCTTTTCCTTCCGTTCCGCTGGGAATCGAACCTCCGAACTTCCGATTGCCGGTCGGGTGCTTTCCCATTAAGCTACTAGAGAGATCGAGAGAAGAAACTTTTTCCAGAAAATACACGCATTAATTTGCCAGGTGGTAAATCAAATTTTTCAAGGAATCTGTATTATCATTAGACCAAAGTTTTTTTGTTAAAATATGAACTCATTACATTTTTCGTTGAGAATTCATCTTTTTGTTGAAAATTCAAATTTTCGGGTTGAAAATTCAACTGTCTTCTAAAAAATTCAGCTTTTTGTTTTTGAAAATTTATAACTACTTGTTTGAAAATTCAACTGTTTTTGGGTAAATTTTAATCTTTTTTATAAAAACTTCGACCATTTGGATAAAAGTAAAAAAATAATATTTTGTTAAAAATTAGGTTTTTTAAATATCAACTCATTACATTTTTCGTTGAGAATTCATATTTTTGTTAAAAATTCAAATTTTCGGGTTGAAAATTCAACCGTCTTCTACAAAATTCGTCTTTTTGTTTTTGAAATTTCAACTATTTTGTTGAAAATTAGGTTTTTTTGTTGTTAAAATATCAACTCATTACATTTGTCGTTGAGAATTCATCTTTTTGTTGAAAATTCAAATTTTCAGGTTAAAATTCATTTGTTTTCTAAAAAATTCGTGATTCGTAATTTGAGAAATTACTGTTTTTGGGTAAAGTTTAATGTTTTTTTTTATAAAAAAAATTCAAGAATTTGAATAAAAGTTCAAATATTTTGTTGAAAATTTAACTATTTTGTTAAAAATTAGATTTATTTGTTAAAATATCAATGCATTACATTTTTCGTTGAGAATTTATCTTTTTGTTGAAAATTCAAATTTTCGGGTTGAAAATTCATTTGTCTTCTAAAAAATTCCTCTGTTTTTGAAAATTTAACTACTTGTTTGAAAATGCTGAAAAATTGAATTTGAAAATTTACTGATTCTGGGTAAAGTTTAATCTTTTTTTATAAAAAAATTCGATCATTTGGATAAATTTCAAATATTTTGTTGAAAATTAAGTTTTTTTGTTAAAATATCAACTCATTACATTTGTTGTCGAGAATTCATCTTTTTGTTGAAAATTCAAATTTTCGGGTTAATTATTCAACTATCTTTTAAAAAATTCGTCTTTTCGTTTTTGAAAATTTAACTACTTGTTTGAAAATGTCGAAAAATTGAATTTGAAAAAATACTGTTTTTGGGTCAAGTTTAATTTTTTTTTTATAAAAAAAATTCAAGAATTTGAATAAAAGTTCAAATATTTTGTTGAAAATTTAACTATTTTGTTGAATATTAGTTTTTTTGTTAAAATATCAACTCATTACCTTTTTTCGTTGAGAATTCATCTTTTTGTTGAAAATTCAAATTTTCGGGTTGAAAATTGAACTGTCTTCTAGAAAATTCGTCTTTTTGTTTTTGAAAATTCAACTACTTGTTTGAAAATGCAACTGTTTTTGGGTAACGTTTAATTTTTTTAAATGAAAAATTCGACCATTTGAATAAAAGTTCAAATATTTTGTTGAAAACTTAACTATTTTGTAGAATATTAGTTTTTTTGTTAAAATATGAACTCATTACATTTTTCGTTGAGAATTCATCTTTTTGTTGAAAATTCAAATTTTCGGGTTGAAAATTCAACTGTATTCTAAAAAATTCGTCTTTTTTTAAATTTAACTACTTGTTTAAAAATGCAACTGTTTTTAGGTAAAGTTTAATCTTTTCTTTATAAACAATTCGACCATTTCGATAAAAATTGATGTCTTCTAAGAAATTCGTCTTTTTGGGTTCAAAATTTTGGTATTTGTTCGGATGACAATTGGGACTTTTGGTTCAAATTGAACTATTTTGTTAAAGATGCATTTTTTAATTCGTATTTTTAGTTGAAAATTGGTGTTTTTGGTTAAAAGTTGAAAATTCGTTTTTTTTAAATATTTATTCTTTTTACTAAAAATTTAATTATTTTGTTTAAAATTCCAGTATTTTCTTAAAAAGTAATTTTTTGGTTAGAAAATTAAATTCCTGAGTTGAAAGTTGGACTATTTTGTTAAAAATTCCTATTTTTTAGTTGCAGATTCATCATTTTAGTTGGAAATTTAGCTCTTTGGTTGACAATTTCATTATTTTGTTGAAATTTGTATTGTTGAATATTAATTATTATTAATGAAAATTCAACTTTTTTATTTATGGTTGAAAATTCATATTTTTTAGTTGAAAATTCGTCTTCTTGGTTGAAAATTGAACAGTTTGGTTAATAATTCGTTTTCTTGCTTAAAATTAATTATTTCTACTGAAAGTTTAACTTTTTCATTTTTGGTTAAAAATTTATATTTTTTAATTGAAAATTCAACTATTTATTTGAAAATTGATGTATTTTGTTGAAGATTCATCTTTTTGGTTTTAAAATTAATCTCTTTTTGTAGATATTTCATCTTTTTTTTTTATTAAAATAGCAACTATTAAATTTTCTTTGAGTCTTTATATGTTGAACATTCAATTATTTGGATGAAAAATACATGTAATTCCTGAAAAATTAATCAACTGTGTGGGAGATTCAACAATTTTGGGAGAATTTTGTTTGTTTGTTAAAAATTCGTCTTTTTGGTAGAAAATGAATCTCCCTACTTGGAAATTAATCTTTTTGCTTAAAAATTGTAATAGTTTGGTGAAAAATTGAACTATTTTGTTGAACTAAAAAAGACGAATTATCAACAAAATAAATAAATTTTCAACCAAATAGTTCAATTTTTCACCAAACTATTACAATTTTTAAGCAAAAAAAAAAAAAGATTTTTCAACAAAAAAGTTGAATTTTCAATCAAGAAGCATGATTTTTCGACAAAATTATTGAATTTTTACCAAAATAATTCATTTTTGAACCAAATAATAAAATTTTCAACCAGAAAAGATCAATTTTTAGCCAAAAATTTAGTAATAGACTTTTCAACCGTAAAGAAAGACTGAATAGGGAAAATAGGAATTTTGATAATTTCAGGCCTCACAGTCCCTATGGGATAAAATATAGGGACCAAAGGTTACTTTTCGTCACGCCCATAGGGTACATTTTGGCGCTCAAAAAATTTTTGTAAAAAATTCCGGATAATTTTATAAGACTTCAAAACAATTCAAGTTAAAGTACAACGAATTCGAATCAATTAGAAACAATTTTAAAACTCAACAAATATCCCATTGATTTCCATAAAATTGGAATGAATTTAGAGGCATTTAAGATAAACGAGAAGAATTCGATGACATTCATAAAAATTCAAAGTGAATTAAAAAAAATTTTAATTAATTGAAAACAATTTTAAAATATGAAGAAACTTTTATGAACTCAGTAACTTTGAAATGAGCTTAAAAAAATTCAAGGGAATTCAAAAGAATTGTATGAAATGCCTAAAAATTCAAGGTGAGGTTAAAAGACTTCAGGATCAATTAAATAAAAACTTTTAAAAATAAAAAAATAAATTCATTGAATTAAGTATAATTGAGTAAATTTAGAATAATTCATTTGAAGTAAAAAAATTCAAGGGAGTCCCAAAGAATTTAAAAGAATTCAGGGTGAATTTCAAAAAATAATTTCATATCTCTTCAAATCATTCAAACCCTACTAATTTCTAACTAAAAAAAATGACTAATGACTACAAAACAATTCAAATGAATTGGAAAGTTTTAAAAATCGAAAAAATCCATCTATTTCTGTAAAATTTGAGTGAATTTAGAGGAATTTAAGGGAAACGAGAAGAATTCGATGAAATGCTTAAAAATTCAAGGTGAATAAAAAAAATTAAATGGATTGACAAAAAAATTAAAAATATTTTAAAAAATTTGAAAAAAATTAAAGAGAATTCAACAGAATTTGATGAAATGGCTAACAATTTAAGGTGACTTTTAATGACTTCAAGATGAATTAAACACAAACTTTTAAAAAATCCATTGACCTGAGTAAAATTGAGTGCATCTAGAAGAATTCAAAAGGATTTAAAAGAATTAAGGATAAATTAATAAGAATTCAAGGCGAATTCCAAATTAATTGCAAAAAATATTGGAAAATCTCTTAAAATCTTTGAAACCCAACGAAATCCCTCACTTCTTATGAATAAATTCTTTGAAATCCATTAAATCCTCAAATATTTCCCATCCTTTGAATCTTTTGAAATACCTTGCAATTTTTTAAAGCTCTAGAAAATGCCAAGGAATTTGAAAAATACCTTCAAATATTTCAAATCCTTTGGTCATTTTATCAATTAATCTGCAGAACCAATTATATAAAAACTTTTAAAAAATCAAAAAAAGAATCAAAAAAGAAAATCAAGAATTTCAAAGAATTCAGGATAAATTAATAAGAATTCAGGGTGAAATCGAAAAAATAATTTTAAATCTCTTCAAATCTTTAAAACCCTACGAAATAACTCACTTTTATTGAATAAATTCTTTAAAATCCACTAAAATGTTATTAAATCTTTAAAAATTATTCAAATCAATTAAAAATTCCTTGGAATCTTTTAAGATGTCATAAAATATTTCAATTTTTTATCCACTAAAATATTATTAAATCCCAGTGAAATGCTGTGATGATATTTCCTGAAATCCTGGAAAATGTATTAAAATAAATCCTCGGAAATCTTATAAAATAATGTGAAATCCTTTAAAATATCTCACGACCTTATATATCCTGTAAAATCTTTTCATATCTTCCGAAATTCTAGAAAATTCTTTATCCTAAAACATTTCCAACGCTTCGAAATTCCTTCAAATTAATTAAATTAATTAATAATTCCTTGCATTCTTTTTAAATTCCCTAAAATATTTCACATTTTTTGAAATCCCATTAAACTACTAAAAACAATTAAAAATTACTTGAAATCTTTTAAAATAACCTAAAATAACCTCAAATATTTTAAATCCTTTAAAATCTTTTGAAATCCCTTGAAATTCGTTAAAGCTCTTGAAAATGCCAATTAATAAAAAATTCCTCGGAATCTTTTAAAATTCCCTAAAATATTTTATTTTTTTATTCATTATTTAATTTGAAATTGTTTAATTCCGTTTTGTAAAAGATTCTATGTTAAAAATAATACAAGATTAAAATTCTGGTCTTTGAATATCAATGGCGAGGCAAAATGAAAAATTGGTCAGGAAAAAATTAGGAAATTTTGAAAATAAACTTTTGCGGCCACCCTGATATAATATTCTTGTCAGTAATTTATTAGCCTTGTTTTTCTATATTTTTTTGCAGCTTCTTCCTCCTGAAGATTAGATATTTTTAGTTATACTATTTTGGCAGAAAATTGACTTTTACATGAAAATTCATATTTTCATATTAAAAAATAAACGGAAGTCTTTCTTGGTTGAAAATTAAACTATTTTTTTTTTAATATTCGTGTTTTTAGTTAAAAAGTTCATCTGTTTTAGTAGAAAATTCATCTTTTTTTATTGAAAGTTAAACTACTAGGTTGAAGGTTGAACCAGTTTGTTAAAAAATCGTTTTTTTGTTGAAGATTCAAATTTGACTATTCCAGTTGAAGATTTATCATTTTATGTTATTTAAAA
Source organism: Andricus curvator (assembly GCA_932195095.1). NCBI lineage: Eukaryota > Metazoa > Arthropoda > Insecta > Hymenoptera > Cynipidae > Andricus > Andricus curvator. The sequence goes on along the minus strand of CAKNYM010047344.1, from coordinate 66,593 downwards.
AATAAAAACAAAAATAAAATAGTTACATTTTCAGTCAGTAAAATAAATTTTCAAGCAAAAAAGAAACGAATTTTCAACAAAATAGATAAATTTTCTACCAAAGAAATGAATTTTCACCTAAAACAGATAAATTTTCAACTAAAAATAGAATACTTAAATTATCAGTAAAAAAATTAATTCTCAATACAATTAATGTACATTTTTAACGAAATAGTATAATTTACAACTAAGAAGATTAAATTTATATCAAAGAAGATAAATTTTCGACAAAAAATTGAACAGTTACATTTTCAGTTATAAAAATTAATTCTAAATTAGAAAAAACTAATTTTCAACCAAAAAGATCAATTTTCAACCAATGAGATGAACTTTTTACCAAAATAGATGAATTTTTAACAAAGTACATGAATTTTCAACCAAATATTTGAATTTTTAAAGGAATCTTCAACGAAGAAGATTAAATATTCTACCACAAAATTTGAATTTTCAATAAAATACAGGCATTTTAAACCAAAATTTGAATTTTCGATTCCTTCAAAATCATTGAAATTGAAAAATTTTTATTTTTAATCTTTAAAATTGTTAATTTAAAAAAAAGTTGAAAATTTTGTAATTTTGATATTTTAGATTGAAAAATTTCAATAATTTGGAAGATTTAGAATTCAGAACTCTTGACTTTTGTTCTTCAAAATCATCCAAATTAAAGATTTTTAAAATTGAAAAGTTTTAATTTTTGAAAATTACCAATAATAGATTATACAAGTTTTAAGTTTTGCAATTAAAAATTCTATAATTTTGATGCTTCAGATTAGAAAAATTCTTAAATTCAGAAGAATTGAAAACTTGACTGTTGTCCTTCAAAATCATTAAAATTGAAAAAATTTTACTATTCAATCTTTAAAATTGAAGTTTTTAATTTTGAAAATTTACAATTAAAAATTATGCACGTTTTAAGTTTTACAATTAAAAATACTGTAATTTTTATGATTTGCATTTAAAATTTCTTCAATTTAGTAGATTTAGAATTGAAAACTTGACTTTTGATTTCAAAAATCATCAAAATTTTTTATATTTTTTATTTTTAGATCTTTAAAATTGAAAAATGTTTAATTTTGAAAATTTACAATTAAAAATTATGCAAGTTTAAAGTTTTCCAATTCTGTAATTTTGCTGATTTAAATTTAAAATTTCATCAATTTGGAAGACTTAGAATTCAGAAATCTTGACTTTTGTTCTTGAAAATCATCCAAATTAAAGATTTTTAATTTTTAAAATTGAAAAGTTTTCAATTTTGAAAATTACCAATAATAAATTATACAAGTTTCAAGTTTTACGATTAAAAATTCTATAATATTGATTCTTTAGACGAGAAAAATTCTTAAATTCAGAAGAATTGAAAACTTGACTGTTGACCTTCAAAATCATTAATATTGAAGTTTTTTGTTTAATCTTTAAAATTGAAGAGTTTTTGATTTTTTAAATTTACAATTAAAAATTCTGTAATTTTGATGCTTTAGATTAGGAAATTTCTTCAATTCGGAAGATTTAGAATTGAAAACTTGAATTTTGATCTTCAAACTCATCAAGGTTGAAGAATATATACTTTTGCATCATTAAAATTGAAGTTTTTAATTTTGAAAATTAGCAATTAAAAATTATGCAAGCTGCAAGTTTAAAAAAAAAATTATACACGTTTCAAGTTTTACAATTAAAAATTCTGTAATTTTTATGATTTGAATTTAAAATTTTTTCAATTACAAGATTTAGAATTGAAAACTTGACTTCTGTTTTTGAGAAGCATCAAAATTTAAATTCTTATATTTGAATAAAACTTATAAGTTATTGAAAGCAAATGAAAATTAAAAATAATTTTAAATTACAAAGTTTTTAATATTGAAAATCTACAATAAATAATGATCCAATTTTTAATTTTTACAATTCAAAATTCTTTTTTTTTATACATCTTTAAAATTGAAGAGTTTTGAATTCAGACGATTTCAAATTCTGTAATTTGGATGATTTGCATTTGAAATTTCTTTAATTTGGAAGATTTTAAATTGAGAACTTGACTTTTAAACTATAAAATCATTAAAAATGAAGAATTTTTATTCACACATCTGCGAAATAGAAGAATTTTCGATTGTAAATCTTAAAAATTGAAGAGTTTTTAGTTTTAAAAATTTGGAATGAAAAATTATACAAGTTTTAAGTTGTATAATTAAAAATGATGTAATTTTGATGCTTTAGATTGGAAAATTTCTTCAATTCGGAAGATTTATAATTGAAAACTTAACTTTTGATCTTCAAAAACATCCAAATTTACTCTTGGAAATTACATAAATTTGTATTGTAAATCTTTAGAATTGAAAAGTTTTTAATTTTGAAAATTTTCAATTAAATTATGCAAGTTTTAAGTTGTAGAATTAAAAATTCTGTAATTCTGATTCTTTAGATTAGAAAATTTCGTCAATTTGAAAGATTTAAAATTGAAAACTTGACTTTCGTTTTTCAAAAGCATCAAAAATTAAGAATTTTTATTTTTAAATCTTTAAAACTGAAGAATTTTCAATTGTAAATCTTGAAAGTTGCACTATTTAGAAAAAAATTGAAAATTACATTATAACGGATAAAGTCTTATATTTGAATAAAACTTGATTATTGAAAGCGAATGAAAATGAAAAATAATTTAAAATTGTATGAAAGACGATATTGCTATTTAAAAATTTATTTAATTATATATAAATAAATATATAATTAATTAAAAAATATGAACTAATTTGACAATTATTCAATCAAAAGAAGAAAAATGTAATAACCGTTCTATTTTCACTAATTCAAAATAAAATACACAAAATACTCACTTCCACTGAATAGTGCTTGCAATTAAAAATTCGATAATTTTGATGCTTTAGATTAGAAAATTTCTTTAATTGTTCAGAATGCAAAACTTTTCAATTATAAATCTTCAAAATTGAACACTTAAAAAAAACGTTCAAAATTACATATCTTCACTATATAAATTTTGAAAATTGAAAAATTTGCCATTTTCAAAATTCAAGAGTCAAAGAATTTTCAATTGTGAATCTTGCAAATTGAACTATTAAAAAAAATTAAAAATTACAATATAACGGATAAAGTCTTACGTTTGAATAAAATTGATAGATTATTGAAAGCGAATGAAAATTACAATTAAAAATTATGCAAGTTTCAAGTTATACAATTAAAAATTCTGTAATTTTTAATTTTTTCAATTTCGGCGATTTAGAATTGAAAATTTGACTGTTGACCTTCAAAATCATTAAAATTGAAGAGTTTTTAATTTTGAAAATTTACAATTACAAATTATGAAAGTTTTACAGTTAAAAAGTCTGTAATTTTGATGCTTTAGATTGGAAAATGTCATCAATTTGGAAGATTTAGAATTCAGAACTCTTGATTTTTGTTCTTCAAAATCACCCAAATGAAAGATTTTCAATTAAAATTTTTTTTTAATTGAAGAGTTTTTCATTTTGAAAATTTACAATTAAAAATTCTGTAATTTTGATGCTTTAGATTAGAAAATTTCTTAAATTCGGAAGATTTAGAATTGAAAACTTGACTTTTGATTTCCAAAATCATCAAAATTCAAGAATTATTATTTTTTTAATCTTCTAAATTGAAGAGCTTTTTAATTTTGAAAATTTACAATTAAAAATTATGCAAGCTGCAAGTTTAAAAAAAATACGCACGTTTTAAGTTTTACAATTAAAAATTCTGTAATTTTTATGATTTGAATTTAAAATTTCTTCAATTTAGAAGATTTAGAATTGAAAACTTGACTTTTGTTTTTCAAAAGCATCAAAATTTAAGAATTTTTATTTTTAAATCTTTAAAATTGAAGAATTTTGAATTGTAAATCTTCAAAATTGAACACTTAAAAAAAACGTTCAAAATTACATATCTTCACAATATAAATTTTGAAAATTGAATAATTTGCCATTTTCAAAATTTAAGAGTCAAATAATTTAAAAATGTAAATCTTTAAAATTGAACTCTTTAGAAAAAAAAATTTAATTAAATTATAACGGATAAAGTCTTATATTTGAATAAAATTTATCGATTATTGATAGCGAATGAAAATTAAAATTATGCAAGTTTTAAGTTATACAATTAAAAATTCTGTACGTTTTAATTTCTTCAATTTCGAAGATTTAGAATTAAAAACTTGACTTTTGATTTCCAAAATCATCAAAATTTAAGAATTATTTTTTTTACTCTTCTAAATTGAAGAGTTTTTAATTTTGAAAATTTACAATTAAAAATTATGCAATTCAATATGGCCGATTAGAATTGAAAACTTGACTTTTGTTTTTCAAAAGCATCAAAATTTAAAAACTTATAAATCTTTAAAATTATAGAATTTTCAATTGGAAATCTTCAAAATTGAACACTTAAAAAAAAAGGTTCAAAATTAGATATTTTCACAATATAAATTTTGAAAATTGAATAATTTGCCATTTTCAAAATTTAAGAGTCAAAGAATTTTCAATTGTAAATCTTGAAAATTGAACTATTTAGAAGATTTAGAATTGAAAACTTGACTTCTGTTTTTGAGAAGCATTCAAATTTAAGAATTTTTATTTTTAATTCTTTAAAATGGAAGAATTTTCAATGGTAAATCTTCAAAAGTGAACACTTAAAAAAAAACGTTCAAAATTACACATCTTCTCAATATAAATTTTCAAAATTGAAAAGTTTTTCATTTCGAAAATTTACAACTAAAAATTATGCAAGTTGCAAGTTTACAATTATGCACGTTTTAAGTTTTATAATTAAAAATTCTGTAATTTTTATGATTTGCATTTAAAGTTTCTTCAATTTAGAAGATTTGGAATTGAAAACTTGACTTTTGCTTTTCAAAAGCATCAAAATTTAAGAATTTTTATTCGTTCAAAATTACATATCTTCACAATATAAATTTTGGAAATTGAATAATTTGTCATTTTAAAAATCTAAGAGTCAAGGAATTTTCAATTGTAAATCTTGAAAATTGAACTATTCAGAGAAAAAAAATTACAGTATAACGGCTAAAGTCTTATATTTGAATAAAATTTATAGATTATTGAAAGCGAATGAAAATTAAAATTATGCAAGTTTTAACTTATACAATTTGCAATTCTGTAATTTTTAATTTCTTTAATTGGGGCAATTTAGAATTGAAAACTTGACCTTTGATCTTCAAAGTCATCAAAATTGAAGAATTTTTAGTTTTTTAAATTAAAATTGATTAGGGTTTTCAAATTAAATTAAAAATTACATTATAATGGACAAAGTCTTATATTTGAATAAAACTGATAGATTATGGAAAGCGAATGAAAATGAAAAATAATTAAAAATTGTATGAAAGCCGATGATGCTATTTCAATATTTATTTAATTAATTATATTATATATATATATAATTAATTAAAAAGTAATTTAAATATATAATTCAATTTGACAATTAGTCAATGAAAAGAAGAAAAATGGAATAACCGTGCAATTTTCACTAATTCAAAATAAAAGACACAAAATACTCACTTCCACTGAATACTGCTTGCAATTAAAAATTCGATAATTTTGATGCTTTAGATTAGAAAATTTCTTTAATTGTTCAGAATTCGAAACTTTTCAATTATAAATCTTCAAAATTGAACACTTTAAAAAAAATGTTCAAAATTACATATCTTCACAATATAAATTTTGAAAATTGAATAATTTGCCATTTTCAAAATTCACAATTTATGAATTTTTATTTATATATCTTTAAAGTTAAAGAATTCTAAACTGCAAATCGTTAAAATTGAAGATTTTTCAATTGTGAATCTTCAAAATGTAAATATTTAATATTAAAGTTTTCAATTTTGAAAATTACCAATGATAAATTATACAAGCTTCAAGCTTTACAATTAAAAATTCTATAATTTGGATGCTTTAGATTAGAAAAATTCTTAAATTCAGAAGAATTGAAAACTTGACTGTTGACCTTCAAAATCATTAAAATTTGTAAAAAAATTTATTTTTAAATATTTAAAACTGAAGAGTTTTTAATATTGAAAGTTTACAATTAAAAATGATGCAAGTTTTAAGATTTAAAATCCTGTAATTTTACTGATTTAAATTAAAAATGTCGTCAATTTGGAAGATTTAGAATTCAGAACTCTAGACTTTAAGAATTTTTATTTTTAAATCTTTAAAATTGAAGAATTTTCTATTGTAAATCTTCAAAATTGAACACTTCAACAAAAAAAAGTTCAAAATTACATATCTTCACAATATAAATTTTGAAAATTGAATAATTTGCCATTTTCAAGTTTTTTCATGATTTACATTTAAAATTTCATCAATTTGGAAGATTTAGAATTAAAAACTTGACTTTTGATTTCCAAAATCATCAAAATTTAAGAATTATTATTTTTTAATCTTCTAAATTGAAGAGTTTAAATTTTTTAAATTTACAATTAAAAATTATGCAAGTTTTAAGTTTTCAAATTCTGTAACTTTGATGATTTACATTTAAAATTTCATCAATTTGGAAGATTTAGAATTAAAAACTTGACTTTTGATTTCCAAAATTATCAAAATTTAAGAATTATTATTTTTTTAATCTTCTAAATTGAAGAGTTTTAAATTTTGAAAATTTACAATTAAAAATTATGCAATTCAATATGGGCGATTTCGAATTGAAAACATGACTTTTGTTTTTCAAAAGCATCAAAATTCAAGAATTTTTATTTTAAATCTTTAAAATTTAAGAATTTTCTATTGTAAATCTTGAAAATTAAACACTTCAGAAAAAAACGTTCCAAATTACACATCTTCACAATATAAATTTTGAAAATTGAAAAGTTTTTAATTTCGAAAATTTATAATTATAAATTATGCAAGCTGCAAGTTTAAAATTATGCATGTTTTAAGTTTTACAATTAAAAATTCTGTAATTTTTATGATTTGCGTTTAAAATTTCTTCAATTTAGAAGATTTCGAATGGAAAACTTGACGTTTGTTTTTCAAAAGCATAACAGTTTAAGAATTTTTATTTTTAAATCTTTAAAATTGAAGAATTTTCCATGGCAAATCTTCAAAATTGAGCCCTTCAAAAAAAAAAAAAAAACGTTCAAAATTACATATCTTCACAATATGCATTTTTAAAATTGAAAAGTTTTTAATTTAGAAAATTTACAATTAGAAATTATGCAAGCTGTAAGTTTAAAAAAATTGCACAATGTTTTAAGTTTCACAATTAAAAATTCTGTAATTTTTATGATTTGCATTTAAAATTTCTTCAATTTAGAAGATTTCGAATTGAAAATTCTTAAATTCAGAAGAATTGAGAACTTTACTGTTGACCTTCAAAATAATAAAAAATTTTATTTTTAAATCTTTCAAATTGAAGAGTTTTTAATTTTGGAAATTTATAATTAAAAATGATGCAAGTTTTAAGTTTTCAAATTCTGTAATTTTGCTGATTTAAATGTAAAATTTCATCAATTTGGAAGATTTAGAATTCAGAACTCTTGACGTTTGTTTTTCAAAAGCATCGAAATTTAGGAATTTTTATTTTTAAATCTTTAAAATTGAAGAATTTTCAATCGTAAATCTTCAAAATTGAAGAATTTTCAAGTCTGAATCTTCAAAATGTAAATTTTTAATATTAAAGTTTTCAATTTTGAAAATTACCAATATTAAATTGTACATGTTTCAAGCTTTACAATTAAAAATTCTATAAGTTTTATGCTTTAGATTAGAAAAATTCTTAAATTCAGAAGAATTGAAATCTTTACTGTTGACCTTCAACATAATTAAAATTAAAATTTTTATTTTTAAATCTTTAAAATTGAAGTTTTTAATTTTGGAAATTTATAATTAAAAATTATGCAGGCTGCAAGTTTAAAATTATGCACGTTTTAAGTTTTATAATGAAAAATTCTGCAATTTTAATGATTTGCATTTAAAATTTCTTCAATTTAGAAGATTTCGAATTGAAAACTTGACTTTTGTTTTTCAAAAGCATCAAAATTTAAAAACTTTTACTTTTGAATCTTTAAAATTGAAGAATTTTCAATTGTAGATCTTCAAAATTGAACACTTCAAAGAAAAGAGGTTCAAAATTACATATCTTCACAATAAAAAATTCAAAAGTTTTTAATTTCAAAAATTTACAATTAAAAATTATGCAAGATGCAAGTTTAAAAAAAATTATGCAAGTTTAAGTTATACAATGAAAAATTCTATAATTTTTAATTTCTTCAATTTGGAAGATTTAGACTTTAAAACTTGACTTTTAACATTCAAAATCATTAAAATTTATGAATATCTATTTTTGCATCTTTAAAATTAAAGAATTCTAAACTGCAAATCGTTAAAATTGAAGAATTTTCAATTGGGAATCTTCAAAATGTAAATATTTAATATTAAAGTTTTCAATTTTGAAAATTACCAATAATAAATTATACAAGTTTTAAGCTTAACAATTAAATTTCCATAATTTTGATGCTTTACATTAGAAAAATTCTTAAATTCAGAAGAATTGAAAACTTGAATGTTGTCCTTCAAAATCATTAAAATTGAAAAACTTTTACTTTTAAATCTTTAAAATTGAAGAGGTTTTAATTTTGAAAATTTACAATTAAAAATTATGCACGTTTTAAGTTTTACAATTAAAAATACTGTAATTTTTATTTTTGAATTGAAAACTTGACTTTTGTTTTTCAAAAGCATAAAAACTTTAAGAATTTTTAAATCTTTAAAATCTTCAAAATTGAAGAATTTTTAATTGCATCTCTTTGAAATTGAAGAGTTTTTATTTTTCAAAATTTGCAATTTAAAATTATGCAAGTTTTAAGTTGTATAATTAAAAATTCTGTAATTTTGATTCTTGACTTTTGATTTCCAAAATCATCAAAATTATTTATATTTTTAGAACTTTCAAAATGAAGCGTTTAAAATTTTTTGATTTTATAATTAAAAATGATGCAAGTCTTAAGATTTCAAATTCTGTAATTTTGATGATTTACATTTACAATTTCATCAATTTGGAAGATTTAGAATTCAGAACTCTTTACTTTTGTACTTCAAAATTATCCAAATTAAAGATTTTTAATTTTTAAAATTACCAATAATAAATTATACAAGTTTTAAGTTTTACAATTAAAAATTCTATAATTTTGATGCTTTAGATTAGAAAAATTCTTAAATTCAGAAGAACTGAAAACTTGACTGTTGATCTTCAAAATCATTAAAATTAAAAAATTTTTATTTTTAAATCATTAAAATTGAAGTTTTTAATTTTGAAAATTTACAATTAAAAATGATGCAAGTTTTAAGTTTTCAAATTCTGTAATTTTGATGATTTACATTTAAAATTTCATTGATTTGGAAGATTTAGAAGTCAAAACTCTTGACTATTATTCTTCAAAATCATCCAAATTAAAGATTTTTAATTCTTTAAAATTGAAGAATTTTCAATTGCAAATCTTCAAAATTGAACACTTAAAAAAAAAAGTTCAAAATTACATATCTTCACAATATAAAATTTGAAAATAGAATAATTTGCCATTTTCAAAATTTAAGAGTCAAGGCATTTTCAATTGTAAATCTTGAAAATTGAACTATTTAAAAAAAATACAACGGATAAAGTCTTGTATTTGAATAAAACTTATAGATTATTGAAAGCGAATGAAAATGAAAAATAATTAAAAATTGTATGAAAGCCGATTTTGCTATTTTAATATTTATTTAATTATATATAATGAATTAAAAAATATAAATTCATTTCATAATTAGTCAATGAAAAGAAGAAAAATGTAACAACCGTGCTATTTTCACTAATTCAAAATAAAATACACAAAATACTCACTTCCACTGAATACTGTTTTTGCTCTTCTTCTCAATTAATCCAATACCCTCAAGTACATTCGTGATATCATAAATGCGCCTTTTTTGTCGAACCTCGAGAATATCAGCAGCCTGAAAGAATTTCCTTTATTTATTTCCATCCCCAATTTCCAAACAAATTTGTCACTCTCTCACCACCTTTTCTGCGAATCAACCACGCATCAGCCAATTCGCCCAACCTCAAAAAGGGCCAAAAAATCACAAAATTCTCCGAAAAAAGCCTCGAAAATGGACCCGGAATTGAGAAAAACGAACACTTTCCGTAATAGTAACGCTCCAAATTGAACTTAGGTTAGGTGAGTGCTCCGTTTCGAACGAAAGCTCGTCCCCCGAATCGTAGACGCTTTTCTCCCCTTTTCGCGAAAGTGAAAAAATTTGCGAAAACCGGAACATGCCGATAATGTGGGGATCAAAGGGGTGGAAATGATAAGCGTCGGGTAAATCTTTTTTCAAAATTCCCGCAGCTGTAAATGGCGTGTACCCTCTACGCCCGCGATACTTAACCTAGACTTTTTGAGGTTATCTTTTCAGAAGCGAAGATATTGAATTCTCTCACCACTTTTAAATCCAGAACGCCGTCCTTGGCTTTTTGTAGAAGGGTCACGAATCGCGTCGTCAATAATCCCAGCGATTTTTCGAACCTACTGTGCTGATTATCTGCCATTTTTCAGACCGTTGTCAAAATTTTCAAAGCGACTGTCCGCACTACCCTTCGAAATTGCCGCAACCTCACACGCCACCACTAGCGACATCTGGCGAGATAAGCTTTGAAAAGAGGCGGGAATGATTTTAAAAAGAGGCGGGAATATTGATTTTTCTGATTAATTTAGAGTTTTTAAATGCTCAGGAATTTAAAGCATTTATTGTTCAAACAAATACAATTATATCATAATTATTAAGAATCTTATTAAAATTATATTGATTGGGTTAAAAAAAATAATTTTGTTGAGGATTCATCATCTCAGTTGAAAATTCGTTTTTTTTTTTGGTTGAAAATTAATTCTTTTAACTGAAAATTTAACTATTCCAGTCTAAGATTAATCATCTTGGTAGAAAATTCGTTTTTTTGTTAATTTTTAATTAATTTTTCTATCTGAAAATTTAACTAGGAATCTGTATTATCATCGGAGATGGTAACGATCGATTAGAAGAGAAATCCTTTCACACACACTGTGAGAATGAAAATCTACACTATCGATCGAATTTTCAACTAAACAGTTTTTTTTTTGAACGAAAGAAATTAATTCTTAACAAAAAATAGAATAGTTAAATTTTCTACTGAACAGATAATTTTTTAACGAAAAAACTTCTATCAAAAAAGGTAAATTTTCCACAAAAATGGAATAGTTAAAGTGAACTTTCAACTTAAATGATGAATCTTCAACTAATGAAAAAATTAATTTTCAACCGAATACAAGAATTTTTAACTAAAAAGATCAATTTTCTACCAAAAATAAAATATTTGAATTTTCAGTTAGTAAAATAAATTTCCAAACAAAAAACAAACGAATTTTCAACCAAAGAAATTAATTTTTAACTAAAATGATGAATCTTCAACCAAAAATATGATTTTTAACAAATAGTTAGCTGAATTTTCAACACAAAAAATTAATTCTCTACCAAAAAAGACTCATTTTCAACAAATTTAATGAATTTTCACATAAAAAAATCAATTTTCAATAAAAATTAGAATAGTTAAAATTTCAGAAAAATAAATGTTCAACTAAAAAAAAAAAAGAAAATATTGTTTTTTCATAACAAAAAAATTATTTTCTAACCAAACATATGAATTTTTAACCAAATAGTGGAATTTTCAACCCAAAAGATGAATTTTCTATCAACAAAAAAGACGAATTTTCAACTAAATAGTATTTTTTCAACCAAAGAAATGAATTCTTAACAAAAAATAGAATTTTAATTTTTCAATTAAAAAAAGATTCGAATAATTTTAAAATATATTTAGAAGGTTTTTAGAAAATTAAAGAATAATTTAAAACTGGAAGAGATTTCAAAACATTTAAAACAAAATATACATTTTTGACGATTTTGAAAACAAATTACCAAGCTTTTTCAGAATTTTTAAAAATTAAAATTTTTTTTTATTTCTCAAAATTGAAATGCAATTGTTTTATTTTTGCAGGATTTTAGGGTCATTTTTTTAATTTTGCAGAATTTAATAAAAAATGAGGAAAATTCGGAGAATTTAAAAAGATTTAGAAATCTCTAAATATTCAAAAATAATTAAAAATTTGAAAAGATTTTAACATATTTAAAACAAAATGTAGATATTTGATAAATTGAAAAAAAAATTTCTTCAGAATCCTGGAAAATTTTTAAATGATTTTTTACTTGGAAAAAATAATTTTAAAAGAAAGTTGGAGAAGATTTTATAACATTAAAAAAATATGTAATAATATTGAATATAAATTTGAAAGCTTTTAAGGCAATTTTTTTTATTTTTAAAGATTTCAATAATAATTTTAAATTTGAAGAGATTTTTGAAATTTGTCAACAAAATTTGGGGTTTTGAAGATTTTGAAATAAGATTCTTAAGATTCCTGGGAAAATTTGAAATGATTTTTCGTTTTGAACAATTATTTTAAGAATATATAATAATAATAAATATTAAATTTAATTTTCAGTAAAAAACAATATTCAGTAAAAAAAAAATTATTTTGTTGAGGATTCATCATCTCAGTTAAAAATTCGTTTTTTTTTTGGTAAAAATTAATTCTACTAATTGAAAATTTAACTATTCCATTTTAAGATTCATCATCTTGGTAGAAAATTCGTTTTTTTTTTAATTTTTAATTAATTTTTCTGTCTGAAAATTTAACTATTTCAGTTGAAGATTATTCATTTTCGTTGAAAAATCATCTCTTTGGTAGTTCTGTGGTTCGATTCCCAGCGGAGCGAGAGTAGAAGATCTTTTTAAAAAAAAAAAAATTATTTAAAATAATGTAATTTAAAAAAAATACTATATGCACTAGGAATCTGTATTATCATCGGAGATGGTAACGATCGATCAGAAGAGGAATCCTTTCACACACACTGTGAAAATGGAAATCTACAATATCGATCAAAGTTATATCCTCTAATACAGAAAATCTTTTAACGTCATCTCAGACTAGATAGAGCTATAAATTTAAATAAAAATTAATTAAATTTATTCAGAAAAAAGATCTTCTCTTTTCGCTCCGCTGGGATTCGAACGCCAGGTCAACTGATGAGCGGAAGGAGATCTTTTTTCTGAATAAATTGTCCGCACTACCCTTCGAAATTGCCGCAACCTCGCACGCCACCACTAGCGACATCTGGCGAGATCAACTTTGAAAAGAGGCGGGAATATTGATTTTTCTGATCAATTTAGAGTTTTTAAATGCTCAAGAATATAAAGAATTTATTGTTCAAAAAAATAAATTCATATCATAATTGATACATATATTTTCACAAAAACATTCTAGAGTGAAATAAATATATAGTACTTTCAAAATTAGATTTATTCAGAAAAAAGATCTTCTCGCTTTATTTTGCTAGATGTTATATACAATTCAATTTTCACTAGGAATCTGTATTATCATCGGAGATGGTAACGATCGATCAGAAAAGAAATCCTTTCACACACACTGTGAGAATGGAAATCTACAATATCGATCGAATTTTCAACTAAACAGTTTTTTTTTCAACGAAAGAAATTAATTCTT
>CAKNYM010047344.1:35000-52965 GCA_932195095.1 Andricus curvator | reverse complement strand
TAAATTTTCTATAAAAAAAAACAATTTTCAACTAAACAGTTTTTTTTCAATGAAAGAAATTAATTCTTAACATAAAATAGAATAGTTACATTTTCTACTAAACAGATAATTTTTTTACGAACTTAAATGATGAATCTTCAGCTAAAAAAAATTAATTTTTAACCAAATACAAGAATTTTTAACTAAACAGATAAATTTTCTACCAAAAATAAAATAGTTAAATTTTCTGTTAGTAAAATGAATTTTCAACCAAAAAAGAATTTTCAACAAAATAGTTAAATTTGTTTTTCTTTCAAGTGAATAAAACAATTTTCCTAAGATTCTTGGGAAAATGTCAAATAATTTTTTATTTCGATGAACTAATTTTAAGAAAATATTCTAAAAGATTGTAAAGCATTTCAAAATGTTTCCAAAAATTTAAAATTCTTTAGAATCCTGGAAAATTTTTTAATGATTTTTTACTTAGAAAAAATAATTTTAAAAGAAAATTGGAAAAGATTTTAAATAATTAAAAAAATGTGTAATAATATTGAATATAAATTTGAAAGCTTTTAAGGCAATTTTTTGTTCTTTTTCAAGATTTAAAAAAAAATTTAGGAAAACTTTGAATAATTTTAAAAGATATTTAAAAGTTTTTTTAAAATATTTTAATAATAATTTTAAATTTGAAGAGGTTTTTAAAATTTGGGTTTTTGAAGATTTTGAAATAAGATTCTTAAGATTCCTGGGAAAATTTGAAATGATTTTCCGTTTTGAACAATTAATTTTAGGAAAATATTAAAAAAAATGTTAAAACATTTCAAAAGATTACCAACATTTTCAATAGAGAATTTGTATAATTTTAATGCAATTTTTTTAATTTTGTAGAATTATCTATTATTTTTTCGTCACCTTTAATTAACTAGAATTATTTTTATAAGTTTTGATGAGATTCATCAATAATTTAAAATTTGAAAAGATTTTTAAGAAATTAAAACAAAATATACATTTTAAATTATTTGAAGAAAAATTTCGAAGCTTTTTATGAATTTTAAGAGGTTTAAAAAAAAAAAGAAAAAACTTTTTTAGGATTCCTGGAAAATATTATCTTTTATTAAAAAAATTGTTTTTAAAAGAAATTTGAAAAGATTTTGAATGATTTCTAAAATATAAAAAAAAAATCCAAATTCCTATTACAAATTCCTCGATTCTTATTTATTTATTTATTTTAAATTCCTCATTTTTGTTGAAATTTTTTCTGGTATATATAATTTATCTATTTGCTTGAAAATTAACATTATTTATTGAAAATTCATATTTTCGCGTTTAAAATTTAAACAGTTTTGTAGAAAATCCGTCACTTTCGAAGAAATTTTCGAAATATATTAAATTTTCGAAAATATTTTTCAATTTCCTTAAGAATCTTATTAAAATTATATTTATATACCATTAAAAACAAATAAGAAAACAAAAAAGATTAGCTTTCTACCAAAAACGACGAATTTTAAATTTAATTTTCAGTAAAAAATAATATTGAGTAAAAAAAAATCATTTTGTTGAGGATTCATCATCTCAGTTAAAAATCCGTTTTTTTTGTTGTTGAAAATTAATTCTTTTATCTGAAAATTTAACTATTCCAGTTGAAGATTATTCATTGTCGTTGAAAAATCATCTCTTTGGTAGTTTGTGGTTCGATTCCCAGCGGAGCGAAAGGAGATCTTTTTTCAGAAAAAAATTATTTTAAATAATGTAATTTAAAAAAAGTAGTATATGCACTAGGAATCTGTATTATCATCGGAGATGGTAACGATCGATTAGAAGAGAAATCATTTCACACACACTGTGAAAATGAAAATCTACAATATCGATCGAAGTTATATCCCCTAATATAGAAAATTTTTTAACGTCATCTCAGACTAAATGGAGCTATAAATTAAAAAAAAATCAAATTAATTTTATTCATAAAAAAGATCTCCTTTTGCTCATCAGTTGACCTGGCGTTCGAATCCCAGTGGAGCGAAAGGAGAAGATCTTTTTTCTGAATAAATTTAATTAATTTTTTTTTAATGAAAATTAAACTATTTCATTTTTTGCTAAAAAATCATCTTTTTTAGTTGAAAATTCTTTTATTTCGTCGAAAATTGAACTATTTCCATGAAACTTCTTTTCTTTTGGTTCAAATTTAATTTTTCAACTGAAAATAAAACTTTTCCATTTTTGATTTAAAATTTATCTTTTTTAGTTGAAAATTCAACTATATAAATATATATGGTGAAAATCCATGTATTTTGTTTAATTTTTTTTTTTAATTTTCTTTGAATAATTAACTATTGCATTTTTAAAATTTTATTTTTTCTTAGTTGAAAATTAATCTCTTTTGTTGAAAATTCATTTTTTTTGTTTTGAAATTTCGTCTTTTTGGTAGAATATTATTCTTCATGTTTTAAAATGGTTAAAAATTTACCCATTTTCTTGAAAATTATTTTTTTATGTTGAAAATTATTTTTTTTATCTGTACCATTCTTGTTGAAAATTGAACTATTTTGTTGAACAATCGTTTTTTTTATTGAAAATTTTTTTTTCAGTTTAAAATTCGTCTTCTTTATAGAAAATTCTTCTTTTTGTTTGTAAATTCATTTGTTTTTGGTTAAAGATTCAACAGTCTTGTTGAAAATTCGATTTGGTTTGTTTGAAAATTAATTTTTTTTAACTGAAAATTTATCTTCCATTTTTTGTTGGAAATATATCTTTTTAATTGAAAATTTAACAATTTTGTTGAAAATATGTTGTTTTTTCTTCGCTTGAAAATTTACCTTTTTAGTTGAAAATTCATTCCATTCGTTTAAAATTGAACTGTTTTGTTGAAAATTCAATATTTTATCTGAAAATTTAACTATTTCATTTTTAGTTGAAAATTGAACAATTTTGTTGAGAATTTGTTCTTGTTTGTTAAAAATTAATTTTTTTTTCATTGGAAACTTATTAAGTATAATATGCTAAAATTTTCAGTTGAAAATGTATTTTTTTTTTAGTTGAAAATTCATCTTTTTAGTTGAAAATTCAACTATTTATGTAAAAATTCATGTATTTTGTTGAAAATTCATTTGTTCATTTCTTTTGATGAAAAAGTGTTTTTTTTTTGTTGAAAATTATTTTTTTTTGCGATACCATTTTTGGTTGAAAATTTAACTATCTTCCTTTAAATTCTTTTTTTGTTGTTGAAAATTCGTCTTTTTTGTAAAAAATTATTTGTTTGAAAATTCATTCTTTCAGTTGAAAATTAATTTATTTGGTTGAAAATTTAAATATTTTGTTGAAACTTCGTTTTTTTTTGTTGAAATTTAATTAAATGAAAATTTAACTTTTCTTTAGTTGAAAATTCAACTTTGTGGTTGAAAATTCATTCTGTTTTTGTTGAAAATTCAACTATTGTGTTGAAACTCCTTTTTTTGGTTCAAAATTATTTTTTTATCTGAATATTTAACTATTCCTTTTTCTTTTAAATTTACCTATTTCTGTTGAAAATTTATTTCTTTTTTTGAAAAAATGATTTTTCTGGTTGAAGATTTATTTCTTTTCTTTTGAATTTTTTTTTTATTTGAAAATACGTCTTTTTTATAGAAATTTTTTTGTTTGTTGAAAACTCATCTTTTTGATTGAAATTTCATTTATTTGGTCAAAAATATAAATATTTTGTTGAAACTTGTTTTTTTTATTTATTGAAAATTATTATTTTACTTAAAATTTAACTATTCCAATTTTTAATAAAAATTTATCATTTTTAGTTGAAATCTCATGTACTTTGTTGCAAATTCATCTTATTCGGGAGATAATTAATTAATTAATTAATACATTCTTTTTGGGTTTAAATTCATTCCTTTGATTGACAATTAAAGTATTTTCTTCAAAATTTGGTTTTTTATTGCTTGAAAATTAATTTTTTAACTGAAAATTTAACTGTTCCATTTTTGGTTAAAAATGTATCTTTTTAGTTTAAAATTCATTTCTTTCGTGTAAAATTGAACTATTTTGTCGAAAATTCAATTTTCTATCTGAAATTTTAACTTTTTCATTTTTTGTTGAAAATTTATTTTTTTAGTTAAAAATTCATTTCTATGGATGAAAATGTAACAATTTTGCTGGAAATTCGTTTTTTTTTTGTTACATGAATATTTTCCCTTTTTAATTGAAAATCGAACTATATGGTTGAAAATTCATCTTTTTGGGTAGAAAATTTTTCTTCTTATATGGAAATTGATCTATTTTGGTTATTGTGAGAAATCTTTTTTTTTCCAAAGAAATTAATTTTTAATCACAATGATGAATTTTCAACCAAAAATATGAAATTGTGTCCAAATAGTGGATTTTTCAATCCAAAAGATGAATTTTCTATCAACAAAAAAACGAATTTTCAACTACACAGTATTTTTTCAACCAAAGAAATTAATTCCTAACAAAAAAAAAGAATAGTTAAATTTTCTTTAAAACAGATAATTTTTTAACGTAAAAGATTACACTTTTATAAAAAAAAGGTAAATTTTCCACAAAAATGGAATGGTTATATTGAATTTTCAACTTAAGCTATGAATCTTCAACTAAAAAAAAAAATTAATTTTTAACCAAATACAAGAATTTGTAACTAAAAAGATAAATTTTCTACCAAAAATAAAATAGTTGAATTTTCAGTTAGTAAAATGAATTTTCAACCAAAAGAGAGACGAATTTTCAACAAAATAGTTAAATTTTCTTTTCTTTCAAGTGAATAAAACAATTTTCCTAAGATTCTTGGGAAAATGTCAAATAATTTTTTATTTCGATGAACTAATTTAAAGAAAATATTCTAAAAGATTTTAAAACATTTCAAAATCTTTCCAAAATTGTCAACAAAGAATTTGAAAGATTTGAATGCTATTTTTTTAATTTTTCAATTAAACAAAAATTCGAATAATTTAAAAATATATTTAGAAGGTTTTCAGAAGATTAAAAAAATAATGTAAAACTGGAAGAGATTTCAAAACATTTAAAACAAAATATAAATTTTTGACGATTTTGAAAACAAATTTCCAAGCTTTTTCAGAATTTTGAAAAGTTATTTTTTTTTTAATTTCTCAAGATTGAAATGAAATTTTTTAATTTTTGCAGAATTTTAGGGTCATTTTTTTAATTTTGCAGAATTTAATAAAAAATGAAGAAAATTCGGAGAATTTAAAAAGATTTAGATATCTCTAAATATTCAAAAATAATTAAAAATTTGAAAAGATTTTTACATATTGAAAACAAAATGTAGATTTTTGAAAACCTGAAAAAAATTTTTGTCAGAATCCTGGAAAATTTTTAAATGATTTTTTACTTGGAAAAAATAATTTTAAAAGAAAATTGGAGAAGATTTTAAAACATTTAAAAAATGTGTAATAATATTGAATATAAATTTGAAAGCTTTTAAGGCAATTTTTTTTTATTTTTAAAGATTTAAACAAAATTTTAGGAAAACTTTTAATAATTTTAAAAGATATTTAAAAGTTTTTTTAAAGATTTCAATAATAATTTTAAATTTGAAAAGATTTTTAAAATTTGTCAACAAAATTTGGGTTTGTGAAGATTTTGAAATAAGATTCTTAAGATTCCTGGGAAAATTTGAAATGATTTTTCGTTTCGAACAATTAATTTTAAGAAAATATTTAAAAAGATGTTAAAACATTTCAAAAGATTACCAACATTTTCAATAGAGAATTAGGATAATTTTAATGCAATTTAAAATTTTTTTTAGAATTATCTATTATTTTTTCGTTATCTTTAATTAACTAAAATTATTATTATAAGTTTTGATGAGATTCATCAATAATTTAAAATTTGAAAAGATTTTTAAGAAATTAAAACAAAATATACATTGTCGAATATTTTGAAGAAAAATTTCGAAACTTTTTATAATTTTTAAAAGGTTTAAAAAAAAAGAAAAAACTTTTTTAGGATTCCTGGATCTTTTAATAAAAAAATTGTTTTTAAAGAAAATTTGAAAAGATTTTAAATGATTTCTAAAATATAAAATATTGTCCAAATTCCTATTACAAATTCCTCGATTCTTATTTATTTATATTTTTTTTTAATTCCTCATTTTTGTTGAAATTTTTTTTGTATATATAATTTATCTATTTGCTTGAAAATTAACATTATTTATTGAAAATTCATATTTTCGCGTTTAAAATTAGAAAATCCGTCACTTTCGAAGAAATGTTCGAAAATATTTTTCAATTTCCTAAAGAATCTTATTAAAATTATATTTATATAACATTAAAAACAAATGAAAAAACAAAAAAGATTAGCTTTCTACCAAAAACGACGAATTTAAAATTTAATTTTCAGTAAAAAACAATAAGTTTAAATGAAAAAAAGAATTTGCAACAAAATAGTTGAATTTTCAACCACTTTTTAAATACATTTTTGTTTGTTCAAGATTCATCGTCTCAGTTGAAAATTTGTGGGTTAAAAAAAATATTATTTTGTTGAGGATTCATCATCTCAGTTAAAAATTCGTTTTTTTTTTTTTTTTGTTGAAAATTAATTCTTTCAACTGAAAATCTAACTATTCCAGTTTAAGATTCATCATCTTGGTAGAAAATTCGTTTTTTTTAAATTTTTAATTAATTTTTCTATCTGAAAATCTGTGGTTCGATTCCCAGCGGAGCGAAAGGAGAAGATCTTTTTTCAGAAAAAATTATTTAAAATAATGCAATTTAAAAAAAGTTGTATATGCACTAGGAATCTGTATTATCATGGGAGATGGTAACGATCGATTAGAGGAGAAATCCTTTCACACACACTGTGAAAATGGAAATCTACAATATCGATCAAAGTTATATGCTCTAATACAGAAAATCTTTTAACGTCATCTCAGACTAGATGGAGCTATAAATTTAAAAAAATTTTAATTAAATTTATTCAGAAAAAAGATCTTCTCCTGTCGCTCCGCTGGGATTCGAAAGCCAGGTCAACTGATGAGCAAAAGGAGATCTTTTTTCTGAATAAATTGTCCGCATTACCCTTCGAAATTGCCGCAACCTCGCACGCCACCACTAGCGACATCTGGCGAGATCAACTTTGAAAAGAGGCGGGAATAACTTTGAAAAGAGGCGGGAATATTGAATTTTATGATCAATTTAGAGTTTTTAAATGCTCAAGAATTTAAAGCATTTATTGTTCGAAAAAATACATATCATAATTAATACATGTATTTTCACAAAAACATTCTAGAGTGAAATAAATATATAGTACTTTTATAATTAAATTTATTCAGAAAAAAGATCTCCTTTCGCTTCCCTGGGATTCGAACGTCAGGTCAACTGATTTCCGGTCAGGTGCTGAGCTACTAGAGAGATCAGAGGAAGAATCCTTTTTCTGAAATACGCTTTATTTTGCTAGATGTTATACACAACTCAATTTTCACTAGGAATCTGTATTATCATGGGAGATGGTAAGAGAAATCCTTTCACACACACTGTAAAAATGGAAATCTACAATATCGATCAAAGATATATCCTCTAATATAGAAAATCTTTCAACGTCATCTCAGACTAGATGGAACTGTAAATTTGAAAAAATTTTAATTAAATTTATTCAGAAAAAAGATCTTCTCCTTTCACTCCGCTGGGATTCGAACGCCAGGTCAACTGATGAGCGAAAGGAGAAGATCTTTTTTCTGAATAAATTTAATTAACATTTTTTTTTAATTTATAGCTCCATCCAGTCTGAGACGACGTTAAAAGATTTTCTATATTAGAGGATATAAATTTGATCGATATTGTAGATATCCATTTTCACAGTGTGTGTGAAAGGATTTCTCTTCTAATCGATCGTTACCATCTCCGATGATAATACAGATTCCTAGTGCATATAGTACTTTTTTTAAATTACATTATTTTAAATAATTTTTTTCTGAAAAAAGATCTTTTCCTTTCGCTCCGCTGGGAATCGAACCACAGAACTACCAAAAAGATGATTTTTCGACGAAAATGAATAATCTTCAACTGAAATAGTTAAATTTTCAGATAGAAAAATTAATTCAAAATTTAAAAAAAACAACGAATTTTCTACCAAGGTGATGAATCTTAAACTGGAATAGTTAGATTTTCAGTTAAAAGAATTAATTTTCAACCAAAAAAAAACGAATTTTTAACTGAGATGATGAATCCTCAAACAAAATAATAGTTTTTTTAACCCAAAAATTTTCAACTAAGACGATGAATCTTCAACAAACAAAAATGTATTAAAAAAGTGGTTGAAAATTTAACTATTTTGTTGCAAATTCTGTTTTTCATTTAAAATTATTTTTTTTACTGAAAATTAAATTTTAAATTCGTCGTTTTTGGTAGGAACCTAATCTTTTTTGTTTTTAATGTTATATAAATATAATTTTAATAAGATTCTTAAGGAAATTAAAAAATATTTTCGAAAATTTAATATATTTCGAAAATTTCTTCGAAAGTGACGGATTTTCTACAAAACTGTTTAAATTTTTAACGCGAAAATATGAATTTTCAATAAATGATGTTAATTTTCAAGCAAATAGATGAATTATATATACAAAAAATAAAAAATTTCAACTAAAATTTGTAATAGGAATTTGGACAATTTTTTTATATTTTAGAAATCATTTTAAATCTTTTCAAATTTTCTTTAAAAACAATTTTTTTAATAAAAGATAATATTTTCCATGAATCCTAAAAAAGTTTTTTCTTTTTTTTTTAAACCTTTTAAAATTCATAAAAAGCTTCGAAATTTCTCTTCAAAATATTCGACAATGTATATTTTGTTTTAATTTCTTAAAAATCTTTTCAAATTTTAAATTAATGATGAATCTCATCAAAACTTATAATAATTATTTTAGTTAATTAAAGATAATCATTTCAAATTTTCCCAGGAATCTTATTTCAAAATCTTCAAAAACCCAAATTTTGTTGACAATTTTCAAAAATCTCTTCAAATTTAAAATTATTATTGAAATCTTTAAAAAAACTTTTAAATTTCTTTTCACATTATTCAAAGCTTTCCTAAAATTTTTTTTAAATCTTTGAAAATAAAAAAAAATTGCCTTAAAAGCTTTCAAATTTACATTCAATATTATTACACATTTTTTTTAATGTTTTCAAATCTTCTGCAATTTTCTTTTAAAATTATTTTTTTCAAGTAAAAAATCATTTAAAAATTTTCCAGAATTCTGAAGAAATTTTTTTTCAAGTTTTCAAAAATCTACTTTTGTTTTAAATATGTTAAAATCTTTTCAAATTTTTAATTATTTTTGAATATTTAGAGATTTCTAAATCTTTTTAAATTCTCCGAATTTTCCTCATTTTTTATTAAATTCTGTAAAATTAAGAACATGACCCTAAAATCCTTCAAAAATAAAAAAATTGCATTTCAATCTTGAGAAATTAAAAAAAAAAAATTAACTTTTTCAAAATTCTGAAAAAGCTTGGAAATTTGTTTTCAAAATCTTCAAAAATTTATATTTTGTTTTAAATGTTTTGAAATCTCTTCCAGTTTTAAATTATTTTTTAATCGTCTAAAAACCTTCTAAATATATTTTTAAATTATTCGAATTTTTTTTAATTGAAAAATAAAAAAAATAGCATTTAAATCTTTCAAATTCTTTGTTGACAATTTTAGAAAGATTTTGAAATGTTTTAAAATCTTTTAAAATATTCTCTTAAAATTAGTTCATCGAAATAAAAAATTATTTGAGATTTTCCCAAGAATCTTAGTAAAATTGTTTTATTCACTTGAAAGAAAAGAAAATTTAAATATTTTGTTGAAAATTCGTTTCTTTTTTGGTTGAAAATCAATTTTACTAACTGAAAATTTAACTATTTTATTTTTGGTAGAAAATTTATCTTTTTAGTTAAAAATTCTTGTATTTGGTTAAAAATTCATATTTTTGGTTGAAAATTCATCATTGTGATTAAAAATTAATTTCTTTGTAAAAAAAAAAGATTTTTCACGATAACCAAAATAGATAAATTTTCATATAAGAAGAAAAATTTTCTACCCAAAAAGATGAATTTTCAACCATTTAGTTCTATTTTCAATTAAAAAAGGAAAATATTCATTTAACAAAAAAAAACGAATTTCCAGCAAAATTGTCACATTTTCACCCATAGAAATGAATTTTTAACTAAAAAAATAAATTTTCAACGAAAAATGAAAAAGTTAAAATTTCAGATAGGAAATTGAATTTTTGACAAAATAGTTCAATTTTAAACGAAAGAAAAGAATTTTAAACTAAAAAGATACATTTTTAACCAAAAATGGAACAGTTAAATTTTCAGTAAACAAATAATTTTCAACAAAAAAAAACGAAGTTTCAACAAAATATTTATATTTTTGACCAAATAAATGAATTTTCAACCAAAAAAATGAGTTTTCAAAAAAAACAAAAAATCTATAAAAAAAAGACGTATTTTCAACTAAAAAAAAATTTCTAAAAAAAAGAAATGAATTTTCAATAAGAGAAATCATTTTTTTCAAAAAAAGAGATGAATTTTCAACGGAAAAAGGTAAATTTAAAAAAAAGAATAATTAAAAATTCAAAAAAAAAAAAAATAATTTTGAACCAAAAAAAGGAGTTTCAACACAATAGTTGAATTTTCAACAAAAACAGAATGAATTTTCAACCACAAAGTTGAATTTTCAACTAAAGAAAAGTTAAATTTTCATTTAATTAAATTTCAACAAAAAAAAACGAAGTTTCAACAAAATATTTAAATTTTCAACCAAATAAATGAATTTTGAACTAAAAGAATGAATTTTCAAACAAATTATTTTTTACAAAAAAGATTAATTTTCAACTAAAAAGAAATGATTTAAAAAAAAAAAAGAATTTCCAAGAAGATAGTTAAATTTTCAACCAAAAATGGTATCGCGAAAAAAAAAATAATTTTCAACAAAAAAAAAAACACTTTTTGATCAAAAGAAATGAACAAATGAATTTTCAACAAAATACATGAATTTTTAAATAAATAGTTGAATTAGCAACCAAAAAGGATACTTTTTTAATCAAAAAAGGAATTGTTTAATTTTCTGTTAAAAAAAATAATGTTGAACCAGAAAAAGGTGTTTCAACAAAATAGTTGAATTTTCAACAGAAACAAAATTATTTTTCAACTAAAAAGATGAATTTTCAAACAAGAGGTATAATTTTCTACCAAAAAAATGATTTTTCAACTAAAGAAAAATACATTTTTAACTCAAAATTTTAGCATATTATACTTAATAAGTTTCCAATGAAAAAAAATTAATTTTTAACAAACAAAGAAAAACAAAAACAAATTTTCAACAAAATTGTTCAATTTTCAACTATAAAAATTAATTTTCAACTAAAAATGAAATAGTTAAATTATCAGATAAAGAATTGAATTTCCAACAAAAAAATTCAATTTTAAACGAATGAAATGAATTTTCAACTAAAAAGGTAAATTTTCAAGCAAAGAAAAAAAACAAATTTTCAACAAAATTGTTAAATTTTCAACTAAAAAGATATATTTTCAAACAAGAATGGAACAGTTAAATTTTCAGTTAAAAAAAAATTAATTTTCAAACAAACCAAATCGAATTTTCAACAAGACTGTTGAATCTTCAACCAAGAAAAAATGAATTTACAAACAAAAAGAAGAATTTTCAAATAATTTTCTATAAAGAACACGAATTTTAAACTAAAAAGAAAATAATTTTCAATGAAAAAACGATTCTTCAACAAAATAGTTCAATTTTCAACAAAAAATGGTATAAATAAAGAAATTAATTTTCATCATAAAAAAATAATTTTCAAGAAAATGGGTAAATTTTTAACCATTTTAAAACATGCAGAATAATATTCTACCAAAAAAGACGAATTTTCAAAAACAAAAAAAAATGAATTTTCAACAAAAGAGATTAATTTTCAACTAAGAAAAAATAAAAATTAAAAAATGCAATAGTTAACTATTAAAAAAAAAAATTTTTAAATGAACAAAATACATGGATTTTAAACTTTATATACTTATATAGTTGAATTTTCAACTAAAGAAGATAAATTTTAAATAAAAAATGGAATGGTTTTATTTTCAGTTGAAAAATTAAATTTGAAACAAAGGAAAAGAAGTTGAATGAAAATAGTTCAATTTTCGACGAAATAAAAGAATTTTCAATTAAAAAAGATGAATTTCAAAAAATAAAATAGTTCAATATGCAGTTTATAAAATTAATAAAAAAAGGAGAATTAAAAAAAGGGTAGATTTTCATTCTTTTTCGAAAAAAAAAAATGATATTCTACCCAAAAAATAAGAATTTTTAACAAAATACATGGATTTTCAATCATATAGTTGAATATTCAACTAAAGAAGAATGGAATAGTTTAATTTTCATTGAAAAAAAAAGTTTCAATAAAATAATTAAATTTTTAACGAAAGAATGAATTTTCAACTAAAAAAGATCGTTTTTCCAAAAAATGAAAGTTAAATATTCAGTTAAAGAAATAATTTTCAAAAAAAAAAATAATTTTCAAGAAAATCGGTAAATTTGCAACCATTTTTAAAGCTTTTGAACCAAAAAAAGAAGTTTCAAAAAATAGTTAAATTTTCAACAAAAACAGAATTAATTTTCAACCGAAAAGATGAATTTTCAAACAAGAAAAATAATTTGTCATCAAAGAGACGAATTTTCAACTAAAAAAAAAAGTTTTTAACTGAAAATTTCAGTTTATACTTAAGTTTTCAGTTTAAAAAATTAATTATTTACAACAAAAAAAAAAACAAATTTTCGTCAAAATAGTTGAATTTTCATCCAAAGAAATGAATTTTTAACCAAAATAGATGAATTTTCATCTGAAAAAGATATATTTTCAAGGAAATGAAAAACGAATGTTCAAAAAATAGTTAAATTTGCAGCCAAAGAAATAATTTTTCATCAAAAAGGCGAATTTTCAATTTTAAAAATTAATTTTCATAGAAAAGAGACGAATTTTCAGTGAAATACACGAATTTTCAACCAAATGGTTGATTTTTCAAAAATAAAAGATAAATTTTCAATGAAAAATGGAATTGAAAATCCGTTTTTTTGGTCGAAAATTATTCCTTTTTTTTAAAGTTATCTATTTTGGTTGAAAATTCATTTCTTTGATTGAAAATGTAACTATTTTGTTGAAATTTTTTTGTTTTTTTTTGTTTGTTAAGAATTATTATTTTTTTAATTGGAAACTTATTAAATATAATATTTAAAAATTTGCAGTTAAAAAATGTATTTTTTTTTAGTTGAAAGTTCATCTTTCTGGTCGAAAAATTATTCTTGTTTGGAAATCCATTTTGATCTTGTTGAAAATTCAACTGTTTTGTTAAAACTCCTTTTTTGGTTCAAAATAATTTTTTATCTGAATATTTAACTATTACTTTTTCTTTTAAATTTACCCTTTTTCGTTGAAAATCATTCCTTTTTTTTGAAAAAAAAATTTTTTTAGTTGATTTCCCACACTCAACCTGAAATACCTAATTTCATGATAGGTGGGGGAAATCCAAGATGTCTGCATGCCGAGGGCCAAACAATAATATCAATTGAATAGGTTAAAATTTGTTGAATAACTTGAAAGTAAAAATTTGTTGTTGTTTTTTTTCTACCATAAGTTTTTTTGGATATTGTTTATTTTTCAAAAACTATTCAACTAAATAATAAAATCGATAATTTTTTGTACAACGATTTTATTATATAATTGAACAGCTTTTTAAAAATAAAAAATAATATCCAAATACACTTATGGTGAAAAATATTTTTTTTTTGTCAAATTATACAAATAATATCCAAATACACTTATGGTGAAAAATAATTTTTTTTTTCAAATTTTTAAGAAACAAAGTTTCGTCTCATGCAATTGGTATTATAGCTTGACCCTCAGCATGCAGACATCTTGCCAGCTACCAAGTCTTTAAAGATTTATCTCTTTAGTTGAATAAATTTATCTATTTTGGTCGAAACTAGTTTTTTTGTAATTGAAAATTATTGACAAAAAATTAACTATTCCATTTTTTATTGAAATTTTTTTTTTTAATTGAACTATCAACCATTTGGTAGTAATCGCATGTATTTTAATGAAAATTCGTCTCTTTTCGTTGAAAATTAATCTTTTTCATTAAAAATTTATCTTTCTGGTTGAGAAATGGTTTCTTCGATTGCAATTTTAAATACTTTTTTGAAAATTCATTTTTCTTTCGCTTGAAAATGTATATTTTTTATTTGAATATTCATCTACTTTTGGTAAAAAACTATTGTTCTTGTTTGAAAATTCACCTATTTTAGTTAAAAATTCATTTGTTTGGTTAAAAATTTAACTATTTTGATAAAATTTTTTGTTAGTAAAAATTAATTTTTTAAACTGCAAACTTAAGTATATACTAAAATTTGCAGTTAAAATATGTTTTTTTTAGTTGTTCATTAATCTTTATGGTAGAAAATTCTTCTTTGAAAATTCATCTATTTTGTTGAAAATTAATTTTGCTTTTGTTGATAATTCAACTATTTGGGTGAAAATTATTATTATTTTTTTGTTGAAAATTAATTTTTTTTCGATAAAAAGAAAATTATTAGAGTTATAGCACATTATGAAAAAAGTCAAAAGAAGAAAAACGTTGCTTTTTGAAAGCCCTACAAGATTGTCAGAACAACTTTTTGAATTTTCTTGAAAAATCCAAAATTTAAATTCTGATCGCACAAAAAATAATGAAAAATGAAAAAATTCAATTTTGCGGTAAATCTGTGCAAGATACAAAAAAAATTAAAATGGAAATAAAAAAAATTAAGTTTTTGGAAAAACAACACAAGGTACGAAAAAAATAAATTGACAAAAGTTTTTCATCCAAAAAAGATCTACAAAAGTTGTTATAAATAATTTTTTGATAGGACTTGTAGTTTTTGTTTTATTCGTAAAAAAAATTAAAAATAAAAAAATTAA
Source organism: Andricus curvator (assembly GCA_932195095.1). Lineage (NCBI taxonomy): Eukaryota > Metazoa > Arthropoda > Insecta > Hymenoptera > Cynipidae > Andricus > Andricus curvator. Next base: position 38,021 of record CAKNYM010047344.1, on the reverse strand, counting down.
TTTTTTGGACAAGCGACACAAGCTGTGAAAAAAATGAATAGACAAAAGTTGCTCTTCCCAAAAAGAGTGAAAACTCAGCCAAATTTGTCAGCAATAATTTTTTTGATAGGATGCGTATTTTCAGTTTTAATCGTAAAAATAACATTGAAAATAAAAAAAAATAAATGTATGGAAAACGACACAAGTTGCAATAAAATCTTTAATAACAATTTTTTTTAACGGGATGCACACTTTTTTTAAATTATAAAATAAAATTTGTACTTTATTTCGCAATATATGATGAACATAATGTAGAAAAGTTCGCATTTTCGACAAAATCGAGTGCACGAGAAGCACGAGATACGTGATGAGAATGTGTTCGTTAAAGCCGAAGGAGCTTTAACAAAAGAGAATTCACAATCACCAAATTACAGTTGTTGATGCTTTGACCTTTAATTTTAAAATCCGGATAAAAAATATTTGTATGGCATTGATCTAGGAAGACACCCGGGAAATCGTATAGGTGTCGTCTCTCAGATAGTATTTTATCTAAATAATAAATTAGTCAAATATTTTCATGCAATAATAATTCTATTGTTAGAAATCAAAGATTACTGGATCTCTTACCCACATACAGAAAATAATAATAAGAAGAAAATAAGCTTCTTATATACATCTTCTTGCTTTAAGGAATCTCCATATAGTTGAAAAACTGAACGGTTGAATTTTAACTCCGAAGTAGATTTCGTGAGAAAAATATGGCACGAATTTTGTTGAACCTTAAAGAATTTTTTAACTGTCTTCTTTATTACACTCCCAAATAATATTCGTTGCACATTTTTCTCAGGAAATTATTTAAATCACGAAATTTGTTAATTTACCGACGATTTGTCATTCACGATGCATTCCCACTTGAAAAAGTGGACGTACAAAAGGACGTAAAAAAGTGCGTGGACCGCCTTCTGCATTATTATTATCAGGACTATTAGCTCAACAGAATATTCTGGGTATTACCGTCGCAACTCCCTTACAAGGTCTTTATACCTCTCTTTCTTTTCATCCACTTTGGCTATGATATCTTTCTCAGCTGGCGTCGAAAATTTGATAACGAACATGGTTCGTTTCTCGAAGTCAAGGAGAACTATGTCAGGCCTTGAGTGCACAACAGAAACAATTGTCGAGAATATGAAGTTCCAGTATATGCGGCACTTCTCATTTTCGACTATTGACTGTATTTCCCTAGGAGTTAGGAGCGTTTAGCGGAGCGGTATTAGGGCTAATGCCGTAAGAGTGACAGAGATGGTGATAAAGCACTCTTATTGCCGCATTGTGCCTTTGGATGTAGGTCATTCCCGCATGAGTTGGACAACTAGATAGCATGTCCTCGATGCTCGGGGTGTCTATGAGATGCTCTGCAGCTATCATCGGAAATGTCTTGGCTCAAAATGTAGCGACGGTATGCTAAAGTGGAAATGACACCATCTTGGCACGCCAAAATGAAACCATCCGTGCCCGACTTCAATCCGGATGATTTAAGGAAAGCCAACGTCAACTCATACGACATCGACTGATCCTTCACATTTCTGTGGAAGATGCCGTGCATGCACAGCTATGCGGCCGTCAGCCATATGGTCTGCGTCGTTCTTGAAAGTTAGGGTTAATGGATAGTAAATAATATAATTTACAATAATCATATATGTATTATCTATAATTACTGATTGTAAACTGAGTTCCAAATTAACATAAATTAAACATGAAATCGCACAAAAGTGAGTAAGTACGTGGCTGAAGAGTCCTTCAAAAAGAAACTTATCAGTTTATTGATATATCTTTGAAAAATAAAATCAAAAATTCTATCGTGTATAATATTTGTGTTTTTATCATTATTACCTTACGTAAAACGAGAGATGTATAAATTAATCTAAACGATGCTCCGAAAGATGTATAAATGACAGTGCTTAATAAAAATTTAAGTTTGGAACGGCACACAGATACTCATTTTCAGTTAGCATCACATGCACGCATATTTGTTGAATTTCGTTTGTTAAAACAGCTGATTCTTCTTTATCTATCGTTACAATTTTTCGCAACATACTACATTTATTTAAAAAGCAATCAATTGTGTGAACGTATTCAACTATCGTGTATTCTTTGTTAGTATCTGAGTCCACAATAAAGCTCTTAAGTTTGACATATTCACCGTTGCGTAACTGAGCAAAGGTATTGTTGGAACGTTTGTTTTCCTTTCTTGAAGATATATATAAGCATCTATTTTTTACTAGCTTGTTGTATGAAAGAGCTTTTTCAGGTGAGAGTTGTAATTTGTCGACCCAGAATTGAGTAAAATTTAATGTTGGACCAAAGTATCTATGTTCAACAATTTTCAAAGTTTTTTTAACCATATTCGTACCAGTTTGAAGAAAAAACAGTTTTATACTTGAACAAGGATTCACTCGTTTCTTTAAAATTTGCATGGTATACTTTAAACTAATGCTACGGCATATTTGATTATGAACACCCTTTGCAGCGTGAACAACTTTTAATAAATCTTCGTTGCCGGATTCAAAAACAAATGCATTGTGACTCCAGAGAGGTCCCCAGTCATAAACGCTTCTGGATAAATGTAGAAGTAAATGTGCGTTGAATGTCATACCTACTTTGGAGTATAATATTTCAGTCCGGGCAACAAACTCGTGTAATAATGTCAGCTCGATCCACTTCCCAAGTTTGAATGTTTCCCTTTAGTAGAAGGTATATTGCTTCTACAAATAATGCCCAATGTGCTAACAACTCCGTTGGTAAAAAATGTTGAAGAATTGGTATACTATAAAATAAAACCCAATTCTCCCATTCCCCCGATTTGCAATATTCTTTTTCAGAGAATGAGCGAGTTAACCTGCCTATTTGATTAGGTGCTTTAATATTCTTTATCAGTGTGTCTATTTCAGCTGCATTTTTTTAGAGTATCCCATCAGCCTCAAGAGAAGTTAGCAGGGAAGGATCTCTGGAACACAATTCCGATTGTGAAGACTCTAGATCTAG
>CAKNYM010047344.1:3240-34990 GCA_932195095.1 Andricus curvator | reverse complement strand
GAAGGATCTCTGGAACACAATTCCGATTGTGAAGACTCTAGATCTAGAGAACGAACACCGTCAACATCCAGAATAAAAGCGGGAAACAAAACTCCATTGTTGAGACGAGAATTTTCTCCCAAGAACCCTAAACCTACAGAAAGAAGGACTTCTTGTTTAGGCGAATCTCGAAAATGTTTGTCATCCGTTTTCAAAAACACTGGAGGCAAAGGGATTGTTCTGAGTCGTCGCTCCAACTCTGAAAATGATACAATTGAGGAATCAGAGACTTTGCATTCAACAGATCTTCATTATAAACCATCAGCCTCAAGAGAAGTTATAGCAGGGAAGGATCTCTGGAACACAATTCCGATTGTGGAGACGACATCGTAAACTATACCAAATTACGATGTCGTTCACGATATCGTTTACGATGTCATTTACGATGTAGTTTACGATGTCGTTTACCTTTGTGTGAGACCCAACTCCCAAACTACAAGGATGTGCTTTGGGCTGTCTCCACGAAAGACATCGCTTAGGGCTAGAACGGGGGAAAAATATTGAACCTAATTTCACTGAGATTGCAGAAATAGTTGCAAACAAACTTTCAAATATTTGTAGCAAAGCGCCTATTCCGACAGTTTCCCATACAAGAATGATACAAGTAGTAAAGGCATATCATGATAAATACATCACAATGAAAAGGGGGTATCTCAATGTTAAGAAGAGGACCACAGGAATGCAGGAGAGAAAGGACACATTTGTTCCTTCAGCACAAACAAGACTCTTCCCAGCTGAAAATTCCTGTACAGGAATCTGAGAAGGAACCTGACAGGTTCCTTTGGAGGTTCCTGCACAGGTTCATGTACAGGAACGTACGCAGGTTCCTGGTACACCGGTTCTTGCCGCGAATCCTGCGAGGGAACTTGCGCACGTTCCTGTAGAGGAACCTGGGTATTCAAATATCTGTACAGGTTCCTGCATTATCGTGGATATTGCTGCAAGAAATTCCCTAGGGATGACCCTTTAAAGGTTCCTCAGCATCAGCATGCTTCAGAAAAACTACACAGCAGGATCCTTTACAGGTTCCTGTACAGGAATATTCAGCTGGGTTTGACATTGCTTTTTGTAAGTGCTCTACTTTTGTCTCCTGCATTTGTCCAAAGGAGCAGAAGTATTCTCTGATCGAACAACCATTTCTCCTGGACCAGAGAAGTAATAGAATTGGTCACGTTGGAACAGTAGACTTTCCTGAAACAAACAAAATGTTAAAAAAGGCTGAACGCAGAACACTTATAATGGACAGGAACTCACAACTTACTACCACAGGATCAGTTCCATCCAGTTCCAAGTTAGCTACACCAGGCACAGACGACGATACGTCTGAAATTTCTGACGATGAAACTCAAGTAGCAATATTTCGTCCTCATAGACGACTTACACGTGCAACAACTGAAACCAAACAAAAAGACATTGAAATTAGAACAGACTCACTTAGCTGCTCAGAGGTTTGGGGTCAGTAACAGGGCAGCGGCCATAATTGTTTCGTCTGATTTTTTGGATACAAAAAAGGCAGGATTGATAACAGAGGACCAGAAACGCATTGTCAGCGACAGCGTCGGTATTTTGACGGGCGTAAGGACAAAACAATCTCACAAGTCAAGGATGGTGCAAAATACTACCGTCGGGTTATGAAAGAGGAACACATTTCTCTTGTGGCTATAATGAACCATCTTGAAGCCAATTCTGTGAATCTGCAAGACCTTCAAGTTGCTGGTGCAGATAAAACTAATGTAAATACCGGCTGGAAAAGTGGAGTTATTCGTAAAATGAAGTAAAGTTAAATAGGCCCCTTCAGTGGGTGGTATGTCTTCTTCACTTCAATGAGCTCCCATTTTGTGCTCTTCTCGAGCACATTGATGGTGTTTCATTGTTTGAAAATGAATGAATTGATATGTTTTACCTGTATATGTAACGCCCGCAAGTTTTACCTGTGCGAATGATTGCAAATACTCAAGTCGTCGCATATATATTTCTGTTTAAAGTTAAACCCGATTTTGATTATAATTCTACGAAATCTCGATCACGCACACATATCGTGTACTCATGCTGACGGCATTGTTTAATGTTTATAGTATAAGGTGACGGGAGTAGGACGTCGATTTTGTATGGTGTACGCTGTAGAACGAAGAGTCGTATGAGACGTACGAGTTAATCATGTATCACAGCTCACATGATACGCACGCTACTCTGTTATATTTCCAATAAATACATTTTACATTATTTCATAGTTTATTCGAATTATTCATTTTACAATTGAGATTCGATTGAAATTTTTTCACGTTATTTACCAATACGTTAAAATAATTAAACGTAAATTCGTAACTAGTCTTCGCGGAGTCGTATCTTCGGATACAGAACATTCATCTAGTGCAAATAGTTACACAGGCCCGATAGGTTCGCAGCTCTCAGAATGCGAGAAGTTTCCTGTAGCTAAATTTGTCAGTTTCCCATCATGTCAATTACGTGTCGAGGTAATAGATTCTGCAAAACTAAGCACAGACCAGGCTTACCTTTACAAGATATCTGATGCTCATATTAGGTCCACACTAAAATCTAGACAACTATTACCAAAATTCAGAACAAAACAAGATTTTAACACTTCATTTGACTCCGACTCGGAGTGAAAGAAGCCCAGCATATGGCTGGTTGGTTGGGTTAGGAGGGTTAAAAAATTACTGCGCAGCCATAGATCCCATAGAAAACTACTGCGCATCGAATTAAGTTAAATCTACAAACTGTCCTGAAATTGGCCGTGCAACATTCCCTCACAAGCGGAAATTTTCTTGGTTGACCGAACCTTGCCGTAACCATTCAATGCAATATTCCCAACCTTACATTGTAAGTTTCAGGAAATCTTCACGGAGTTTTTTGTGCTATCTGGGAATATTATGTTTTTGCAAACAATAGCCTGTACAAGTTTTGCGATATTGCATCATTCCTTATAATGCATCCATTCCTGAAGAAGAATCCAAGAAAATCCAGTGAACGTTAATTACGCGCTTTTCTTTCTTATTTTTAAAATATCAGAAAGAAAGCATGTTGATTATCATTTTTCAAAAGGAACTATAGAGTTTATGTTTGGGATTATGTCGGCTACGCTTGCACAAAGACGTACCGCAAAACATATACCAGGCTATTGTTAGAAAAAGCATAATATTATTGTGTTCATAAATGTCAAAAACACTTACCGCATGTGCACGTGCATCGCCGTTATTCTTCCATAATTATCTTTAGCTCAATACATTTGCCTATCATTTGAAAGACGTTAAATTTTCTAAAAAAAAATAGAGGAATCAAATTACCGCCATTCGGAGATTTTTTCGCAGACGGAAAAATCTCTATTTTCACAACACATGACTTGCGCAAGTCCGCAAGTTGCGGTTCTGCAATCGTGTGAAAGAGCCCAGATGAAGCTAGTTAAATTAAAGAAAGGAAGTAAAAATGAAAGAAATGCTAATCTTAGTAAAGAAGGTTTTGCTATATTTTCTGAAATATTACAAAATTGGGATACTGAACACAAGTTTTTATGATTATATCTTTCCCTTCATCTTATATTTGTAATATTTGAGCAGAGGAAATAGAGGTTCCTCGAGGACGTAACTGGCCCTGAGTAGGTCGCGTGGTAGGCCTTGGAGGTCTTTGTACTTCTTCTTCAAAACCTTCGTCGGTTATAGGAACACTTTTTGCCAGGATTTGACGATATCTATATCTCTCTTCCCTTGAAGAAGTAATAGGTGGAATAAGTTGTTTCCCTTGAGCTTGTGGTATCTGATTGTCGTATAGAAGCTTCTGTTGCTTGACTGTTTGATGATGAGATTCACCTTGATTATGAAGAGCAGCATCCTGACGAAGGTAATAAGTGTGTCCTTTTGGTGAAGTTGCTTGAAGATTTTCATCAATTCTTTGATAAGGAATAGTCACCTGGAGAGGTGAAGCTGCGTCTAAAGTTTCATCGCTATGTTCCGCATAAATGTGGCTTAGTCTCCTCTGTTTGAGTTTACTTCTGCGCATTGATACACTGCATTCTGGGTTAACAAAAAAAGAATTTATTGTACATAATTGAAGTTATCTGCTGAAAATACATTGAGGCCCATTGAAAAACTACGTCACACTGTCAGGGTTAAGTTTTTTGGTCAAAAATTCAACTGTTTTGTTAAAAATGCAATTTTTTGTTAAAAATGAGTCTATTTTGGTTGAGGATTTTGAAAACTCGCCTGCTTTGATTGAATTCAAGTGTTTTTTATTTTAAATTAAAATCTTTTTTTAGTTGAAATATCAACCATTTCATCTTCTGTTGAGACTTTATCTTTTTTAATAAAAAATTCAACTATTTGGTTAAAACTTAAACTCCAGGGTTAAAAATTCATATTTTTTGTTAAAGATTCACAATTTTAGTTGAGAATTCGTCTCTTTGTTGAAAATGGCACATATTTCGACTAGAAATCTTAAGCGTTTCAGATTCAATTCAATATGGTACCTATACATTAATTTTATTCAAAAGAACTTCTTCCCCTATTATTCCCCTATTTTCGTGAAAAATCACGCTATTTTTCCTGTTATGAGAGTATTTTGGGCTCTGAAGTCTGTTAAAGTATACGTTTGTATGTTGTCCACGTCGAAATTTACTTAGAAATTCATGTGAATGAACTATGAAGTCACGAGGAACCCACGTGGATCACCGGACTAGAAGCTGATATGACCTTGAGAAAACTAAAGCACTGCGCAGTAGTTTTCGACAGCTGCCACAATTGCGCAGTCGATTTTTTTTACTCACGCAGTATCCCTTAGTTTATATTTTAATTTACATTTAGTTGCATAGAGGTTTTCAGTCAGTTTTATTTGGGTTATGGTAATATATAATAGCTACTTACCAATAGAATGAAAAACCAGGATGGAAAAAACGAGAGTAATAAGTCTCATTTTTCCACCGCTTAGTATAAAGTAAAATAAGTAACTAATAAATTTGATAAAACTTTCCACTTATTTATATATTACCGCGTTTTTACCCTTATCATAAACATAATTTATGGATGGTCTTTCGTCATTTCCCCAAAATTGATATTTGATAAAACTGTACACTCATTAATTTATTGTCGTATTTTTGCGTAGTATTATCAGCATCAACTCGTAATTTTGTCCGTATGAATCAGCGGGGAAAGACTTTGTAATCTTCTACAAAAACCTTTTTTCTTAATTGGCAAATATTTACCGTTTTTGAATAGATCTTTTTTCGACGTATTCATACATCATATCGCAGCAATAAACAAAACCTTCGAAACTGATAAGAATTGATCAAACATATTAGTGAATAAACTTGAGAAAAAAAAGACTTCTTTTAAAATCCTTATAGCACGTGTGTTTCGTTGAAATTATACATATTTTTCTCTATGATAAGAAATTACTCAAGCGATTTATTACTTTCACGTGATATTTCTTCAAACTTATAAGATATAATATTTAAAGCCGGATTTCGAAATAAAATAAGCTTTCTAAGAATTAAAAAAAAAAATAAATTCGAAGAGACCGAATCCATTTCAAATCAAGCAGGGTTCTACACTTGAAATCGCAGAATCTCTTAGGGACGAAATATTTTGTTCTTTAGTGGAAATGAGGTGATACGTATTTTTCCGATTTGCAAAAGAACAATTGTTCCTCTATAAATTTTGACCTACCTGAGATATTTATTATTTTCTTTTTTATTCTAATAGCGTTCATCGTCTTCTTTCAAAATCCGCCGGAAAATTGAAAAAGGATTCAAAATTAACAAAATGGCAGCGGTTTTTCTGAAAAAATTAAAAATCGATTTTTTCAAAAAACACACCTTCAAATTTTTGGTCAATTTTTTCTTGAACCTGTACTTTAATAATGAAGATATCTTGTAAGTTTGATGTTTGCTAAATAACGTTTGTAACCAGGTGAATTCTTTTTTCTTACAATCGAATTTTCTCTTTTTTCTTGGAAACAATGACAGATACGAAAAAATGTTAAGATAAAAGTTTACACGTCTAAAAAAGTTATATGAAAAATATCTCCGGTGGAAAACGTAACTAGAGTACAGTACCTTACCTGCAACAAAACTTACTCCTTATTTTTTCTGTATCAAAGGTCAAAAAAGTCCCCTGATTACGAATATCTTGGTTATTTTTGCGAAACCCTGGTTAGTTTTTGTTTAAAAAATTTTTTTCAACAATTTCATCACTTATTAATAACATTTTTTTCACAAAATCATTTGTAGCATCTCTGAATGAGAATAAAACTTTTTTGCCTCTTGCAGTTTTCTTGCATTATAAACCGTTTGCAATTTACAGCATTACAAACAGATGATTTTTTAACAAAATCTACATATTTGCACAGTTGTACTAGTGAAGTTTTACAGATTCGATTATCGAAAAGTGAGCCACAAAGATTATTGCTTGATGCAAATAAATAAATGTCCGGAATTTATGAAAACGTAAAAAGTAGAAAAGTTTAATAAAATAATGCGATGGTGTAACGTTCTTAACTATATTGAAACAATAAGAAGGTCATTTTGTGAAATTGTAAACGTGACGAAACCTTTCTCCACTTTGAAAACATTGCCTTCTGATTGTTTGAACAAAGTTGAGAAAAATAAGATTTGTTTACAAACTTTAAATTACAATGGATGAATGAATTTTTCCGATTATCAACAAAAAATTGCAATTATTCAGCAAACTTTGTAAAATTGATTTGCCTTGAATAATGATGAACTTGAGTGTCTAAAGATTTTTTTATTTTATAGCTTTTTTTTACGCAAAAGATACTTTATTGCCTCTCTGAACCAAAATTGTTAAAACTTATCTAACTGCTGGTGAAATTTTAGAAATTTGATTAGCGAAAAGTGGGCCACTAAAGATTAGTAAAAAATTACTCATTCGTTTTGTCGAGATATTTCTCAATTCAATAGGAAAAAATAACTAATTGCTTAGGAACATATATAAACTTATTTAAGACTGTATATAATAACTTAAATAAGTTATAAACATGGGAAACGTAAAAAATAGAAAAGTTTTAAAAAAAGACGCGATTGTGTAGCATTTTTAACTTTATTGAAATTAAAGAGAATGAACTTTCAACCAAAAATATTTGGATTTTCTTATTGGGTTTTTATTAATTCGATTCGCATTTAGGCGAAAAAAACGAGAAAAGGGAAAAGAGGGGAAAAGGAGAAAGTTTCTTTAAAACAGGGGAAAAAAAGAAAAATTCTTTCAAAAAGAGGAATATAAGATATAAGAAATAAAAAAAAATATAAGAGTGTGAACTCTGAAATATGGAAGTGATTTTCAAACTTATTAAGTTTTTAATGAACTGTACCGATGCAGGCCGTGTTTTTGTCTTCAAGACACGCACGAAACCTTTATATAAGTTCATAAAGTTACTTCCACTGACCCCTTCCCCACCTTGTGTTCAGGAGGAACACACAACTAAAGTGATTTGAAATCGGAATTGGTTTCAAAAACTAGATTGAGCGACCTTTCCAACATTCTAGCTTGAATAAAACCGTCTCGAGCTTGTATTCTGAAGACATGCTTCGATGCCTCTGTCACCTCCTTTACGCATCTATCCACTGCCTGATTGTGACAAGGCACTTGCATGCAATCTTTAATTTTCTGCATAGGCTCAAAATTTTCCTTGTGGATTTTACTTAGGTCATTGTGATTGATCATCATCATTAGAAATTATGGTATAGGTATAACAAATTTCCGTACAATTTTCTGCTTCGATGCCTTCGCTTGCTTTCTTGCAAATCATAATCTGGTGACTGCTGTTTGAAGTACTGGTGTTCTCTCATTGACAAGCATAGTCAACAAGAGATTTTCAGGAAGTGCAGCTTAACCATTATTTTGGATGATAGGCTCTACTACTTGTTTGTACATGTGTTCCAAATAACCTAGCTGTCAGAGATATTTTGGTGCATCTGTGATCTTGATGTGCAGGAGAATGTGGAACGCACTTAGCGCACAAACGCGTTGTGTGAACAGAGCGTACATTTCCACCAGCATACCGTCCAGGGATCCTGAATATCTCTTGCTGACTATACTTGTGTATGAGGGAACACCAGTCGGCCAAACAACAGTCACCAGAGTACTCATTGCAAGATATCAAGAGGAGTCAGAAACAGAAAACAGTTTGGAAATTTGTAATACAATAATTCTTGATACTGATAATCATATCAAAATGATTGCTTGGCAAGGCACCCGAGTTTTCGAACAGCCAATCACAAAAATCCTCTCGAATGATGAACTGAATGAAATTTACAGGTGGAATTTTGAGCCTATACAGGAAATTCAAGATTACATGCAAATGTCCTGTCACAATTGGGCAGTGGAATGGTGCGTAAAAGAGATGACAGAATCATCGAAGCATATCTTCGGAATGCAAGCTCGAGATGGTTTCATTCTAACTAGGATGGTGGAAAAACAAATCAGCAAGTTTTAGTAACCGAATCCGATTTCAAACCACTTTAATTGTGTGTTCCTTTTAAATGGACGGGAGGAGTAGTATTGATAGAAGTAAAAAAGATACATATTTGACTTGGAAATTGATTTTTACGGCACTGCTACAACAACTGCTTTCTTGCCGCACTTTGACAGAAATTTCCCATTTTTAAATGCAATGCGCAGACTAAAGATGAGCTCATAAATAGACCTATTAGGGTGTTTTGGGATCGAGAGGGACCTCCACAACATATCCATAAGGTTTCAACTCGCTATTTTGAAAACGGGCAAATTCGCTCCGCCCTAATGTACACGCAGTCGGTCATGACTTCGACATGATATCCCGGCTTTAGTTTAGATATCAAGTCGGTAATGACTAACCTAAGACTTGCATTACTGAGAACAAATTTTATTTCATCTGACTAATACGCGCTGTGACATTGAAATAAATTTAAAAGTAGGTGATTATTATTATAACTGACCCGGTCATTACGCTCGGGCAAGGTTTGGAGCGAAGAAGCCGGAGAGATGTGGCTTGGGCCGATGCCCGGGGAGATTTGACTCACTTGGTCTAGCGGACCGTACTTTTATAGACTTCACTGCGGCTGCGGCGCACCACTCGCGATTTAGTCGAGTGGGGGTTCACTAGCGATGATCGTTTTTGTAAGTTGTGTCCCGCTCAGCATGAAAATGTCTGCAAGCGTGGAACGAAAATCGAATCCTAGCTTGCGGTGTGGATTGCGAGAAAGACATTAACATTTTTATGGGGATGTTGGCTGAGTATAATTTATAATTATAAATTAACTCAGTGCATAAAAAAACTACATGCTAGTTAAATTAAACAAAGAATGAAGTAAAGATACCTCCCTACTTTTATTTTCCAAGTTACAGAATTTGGCTTTCAAAAACAAGAAATCTGTACATAGATACATTTCCTTTTAAATTGTCTGATTTTATATATGCTCATTATTTTCTATTTATTTTATTCCCTAAATTAGGTAGAATAAAAGCAGTATGTTGGTTACCGTCGACATTTGGACGGATAAAAACATTCGGACCTATATTTAGAGGTGGGCGATAATCTGCCCCAGCTTTTCGCGCTTGTAAGAGTTCTAGTTTTCATTTTAAATTTAATAATAGAAAATTCAAAGGTTAATGACCTAGAATATACAAACACAGATTGAATCAGACAATTTTTGATTAACAAACTTAATTTATTTATACTAAATATATTACAACATCGGGATCTCTAAATGTACAATTTATTTTCGAAAAGTGGTTCGAAGTTTAACAGAATATAATCTTAAGAGAGTCGTGGAATTTACTAATTATCAGATTGGAACAGAATATAATCTTAAGAGAGTTGTAGATTTTATTATCAGCTATCAGTCTTTAAATTCGCGGATCAGTCTCGTGAAATTCTACAGTACAAATATCTAATTTACATATATAATAATCAGTCTCATCGTAGAATATCTTAGGAATACGGCAGCCTGAATAGCGTACACCACGAAAGAGGATCTATTTTCAATCTTGGCAGTCAGGATGCTGTACACCAGAAAGGCAGGATCAGACTCGGCAGCCTAAACAGCGAACGTATTTTGCCCAGGATAGAAAACTGATTCTATGCCTGGATAGCAAACTAGAATTCAGCTGGAGGAAATAAATAAAATCAGCTTTCAATATAAATGCAAATCAAAATCAACACAGGTTCAATTGTCTGCATCCGAGACGGCGTGTCCAGAAAATATAAATAAATCAGGGGTTGGAACTGAGGTAGCGTACCCAGAAAATACAAAATTAAAAATGTTTGGAGCTGAGATAGCGTACCCAAAAAAATAGACAAGATTGAGTCCTTAGAACCGAGGTGACGCGGCGTGCCCAACAAATAAAATAAAAACAACATACTTAGGAGCTGAGATAGCGTACCCAAAACACAAAAATGCAGTCAAGTTTTTTAGCGCCGAGATAGCGCATCCAAAAAACTTAAACCAAAATCAAAAGTATGCTCTGGAGCCGAGATGGCGTGCCCAGATTTTTCAAGTGCCGGCAGTTTGGCTGGACTGCCCTTTTGTGTAATTCAATGTTTTTCATCATACTAGGCTTTCCAGTGGCTTGGTGGCTCGGCTTCGTAGTTTCTAGATGTTACAGCGGGATTCGGACGAGAATTCATTGGTTTGTTTCTTGCTGCTTCTTTCAAGACTTCAGCAAACCCAGAGTTGTCCTTGGGGTCTGTTTCACATTCGTTCGTCTGCACTTGCTGATCGACTGGGCCTGATTCAGTTTGTGCAGGGCTAAAGCTTCGCCCATTTTCGTTTTGGATGTTTTTTCTTATTGGTGAGACTTCTTGGACGTCCAATCAAGATCTTAGGATGGTCACTTTTCGCCTTCTTGCATGGCTTGTATTTCCACGTCCACTTTGTTTAGTAGGGCGGAGTGAAAATGGTCAAATTAGTAGAATCGTTTGATCTGAGGGAACAAAATTTGTGGATCGACATCCGAAAAAAGTAAAAAAAAAATTTGAAATCGGTTAATATCTTCTGTTCTCTTTTTTTATTTGAAAATTCAAATTTTTGAAAATTTCCCTATTGCTTCGAAAATTATGGCGAATTTTTTCTATGTACATTTTTTGCTAGTGAATAATGATAAAAAAAAAATTAATTAAAAAAAATTTTGTGTTCAATTTAGAATTTTTGGAAAATCGCCAAAAAACATGTTTTGAAAAAAGTTGAATATGTCGAACCTGAATTTTCTTCAGCTTGAATCAAAGAAACACGCCATTATTTTGTGTTTCAAAAAAAAAAAAATTTTTTACTCTCAGCAAGTCGTCAAAATCGCTCTAAAAACGTAAAATTGACAATCTTTAAACGCTTGAAATATGACTAAAAATTTTTTTTCTCGAAAAAACAAAATAATAGCATATTTCTTGATACTGTGTTCAGTTTTCTCTCGACTCCACCAAGTCAAGATTCCATATTTTCTACCATTCTAGATTATGTTAGCGTCTTACACCGAAAATCGGAATTTTTAATGAAAAACTATTGAACCACAAAAATAAAAAACTGTTTAAAGAATTACGTTTTTCGATTTTGTTAGCGTTTTTTTTTTTTAAGAAATTGACATTCTCAAACAAAAATCATTAGATTTAAAAGTTTTTTTTTATAATTTGAGGTTACGTTAGCGTTTTGCACAAAAAATTGGTATTTTGGAATAAAAATCATTATAGCTCGAACAACATTCGCAATTTTTTAACAGTTTCAGGTTATATTAGCGTTTTTCACATGATCAGTTATTTTAAAGAAAAATTATTTAATTTCAAAGAAGATTTACAATTTGGAACGATTTTTTGTTATGTGCAAAAAAGTATATTTAAGTCACCAAATATTAGAAGACTAATTCGATTAGTCGAGATATTTCCTAATTCAATAGTGGAAAGCAGCTAATTGCTTGATACAAATAAATATACTTAGGACTGTATATAATAATAAAAAAGGGTTATAAAATGGCAAACGTGAAAAACATAAAAGTTTAGTAAAATAACGATATGGTGCAACGTTCTTATATAATGCAATTTTCTGGAGCCGAGACGGCGTGCCCAGAAAATATAAATAAATCAGGGGTTGGAACTGAGGTAGCGTACCCAGAAAATACAAAATTAATTGTAAACAAATAAAAAATGAAAAATATGTAATACAAAATTGTGGAATTGTAAACGTGGCCAGGCCTGTCTCTAATTTAAAAACATTGCCTTCTAATTGTTTGAACAAAGTTAAGAAAAATAAGAACTTCTTACAATCTTTAAATTGCAATGGATCAATAGAATCGAAATCAATTATACATTTTCAGGCTCCTCATCCGATACTTTCCCACAGAGTTCTGTTTTCGACTTTAAAAATTTTTTCGGTTGTACATTTTTATAATTTTCCATAAAAATTGCAATTATTTAGCAAACTTTTTAAAAAGGATTTTCGTTGGATAAAGATGAACTTGAGTGTCTAAAGAAGTTTATTTTTATTTCATAGCTCTTTTCTTACTCAAAAGATACTTTCATGCCTCTCTGAATCAAAATTGTTTCAACTTAACTAATTACTAGTGAAATTTTACAGATTTGATTAGCGAAAAGTGGGCCACTAAACATTAGTAAAAAATGTGCAAAAAGTTAAGAAAAATAAGAATTTTTTTTAATTACAATGGATCGATGGCCCTTAAATTAATCATGCATATTCAGAGTCCTCATGCGCTACTTTTCAGCAGAATTCTGCTTTCGATTTTTAAATTTTCTACGATACAGATAATGCAAATGTTTTTAATTTTTCTGCCCAATAGTTTGTGAGGCACAACTGTGCAAACATGTCAATTTTGCTAACAAATGATCTGTTTGTAACGCTATGAATTGCAAACGGTTTATCCTACGGAAGACGTACCAAGAATCTTAAACAATATTTTGTTATTTATTTTTTGATGTTATATTTTCTTATGATGTTTTTTTCGTCTAATTGTAAAATTGCTATAAATTATCAAATTTCAAACAATATTTACAATATGTGAACAATAATATGTTAGCGTTTTTGACCAGATATCGGTTATTTAAAAAAAAATCATTCGACTTCAAAAATTATGCTTACAATTTTGAACCACTTTAGGCTTTGTTACCGTTTTTTATCGGAAATTGATACTTTTTAACAAAAATCCTACGGTTTAAATTTGTGTATACAAAAATATTATACATTAATTCTGAAGTTAAAATATCAGTTTTCATCAACAACCAAACATATTGACCTTGCTTTTCTATTATTCTGGATAATAGATACTATGAAATACAAAAATTTTGTATGAACACTAATTTTATATTTTATTTTCTTTAAAAAAAAAATTCCTCTATTTTTCCTACAATTGAACTGCTGAACCACTGTGATCCCTGCACTGATCAAAAAGAAAAAACTTACCAACAAATAAAATAGAAAAAGTACAAAGCAGAAAATAAGTAGTTCTCTAATTTAGTATAATTTCAGACATCAGATTACAAAAAGAAACATGTGTATCTTTTTATTTGCTTCATTCTCGAGTCATGAGACCAGATTTATGCTAACAAGTGAAATTATTTTTAAATCCTTAAGTACTCTCACGTATAATTTCAAGTAAATTGATAAATTCGAATAGAGGATAAAAATGGCAAAGTGAAGAAATTAAAATCAATATTTCAGTACAGATTGATTATATTTTCTAAAATGATACACAATCATGGGGTTTTACATTTTACGATATGAGCATTTTGTGATTGATATGGAATTTCTTCTTTATTCTGGACGTGGTTCAGATTTTTTATCTTCATCGATGATGATGGTGCCTTGTGGACGCCGTGGATGAGTATATTCTGGATATGTGTACACATCTAATGTTCGGTTTTTTGTACCGTAATAAAGTATATGAGAATTAGAAGGCTTTGGATCCTTATTATTAAGATTATTTTCGTTTCTTGAATGTTCTCGGATACTTGGCGAAATTCTTGACGTACCTGGTTGGGTGGGAGTAAAACTATGATTTTCGGATCCTGGAGACGAGCGAATTCTTGGGGTACCTAGCGATTGACGAGTGGAATCGACATATTTTTCTGAACTTGGAGACGAGCGTCTTCTGGGGGTACTTGGCGCTTGGTTACTGAAAGCAACATTTTTTTCGTTTTCTGAAGGCGAGGGTCTTCTTGGGGTATTTGGCGGCTGGTTAGTGGAAGCGACATTTTTTTCGTATTCTGTAGGCGAGGGTCTTCTTGGGGTACCTGGCGGCTGGTTGGTAGAAGCAACATTTTTTTCGTTTTCTGGAACCGAAGGTCTTCTTAGGGTATTTAGCGGTTGGCTAGCGGAAGCAACATTTTTTTCGTTTCCTGGAGAAAAACGTCTTTTTTGTGGACTAGATTCAACGATATCCCCATTTCCATCGTGTCTTGGATATAACCGTCTTCTTGGCGTAGGACTCTTACTTTCGGTTGTTGAAGACGACCGTCTTGATTGTGTACTGGATTCCCTTCTACTTGTATTTATTCTAAGTGGACGAGTTTTTGGATATATATCCCTATTGAGACTCTTATATCTTTCAGGTGAGGAGTCGTCAGAGCCTGCTGCAAATTCTGAAAAAAAATGTTATATTATAATTAATTATATTATAATTATAACTAAATTATTAAGTATATAATATACTTACCAAAGTAATTAGAAACCGCAAAGGTAAACAGAAGACCAGGAATAATAATCCTCATAATTTCTGTAACTCTTTCTCACTTTATGAACAATGTAACTGATCAGTTGTAGAAAACTTCACTCTTATTTATAGTTTTATGTGATTTACAATGTGGTGATGAGTTCAGAAAAAATAAAAGACCTCTTTAAATTTATTGCTTCAGTATGCCACGCAGATTTATTTGTCACAATTAGGCGACAATTCGCGTGGAACATATAGAAGGTGAATTATGTTATCGCTTTGAAAAAAAAAAAGTTTTTATGGACTTATTCATGCACGCGTTGGTAACCTCATTAATATGTAGCGTTATCCTGAACCACGTATTTTTTGAAATATTACACTAAATTGCGTCACTTTTATCTTCTGTAGTTTAATAGTATGACAAAGATTTATAAATTATTCATCTTTCGTCAAATCTATTGCGAAATGTAAACAATTAAAATATACATCATTATTCAATCGTACAGTTGCGAAACACCTTGGAAACAAGTGATAAGAGTTTTTAAAATATGTATCATTATGTAGTGTTACTTCAAACAAACATGATATTTAAAATTACGAACTTGAAATATTATAAAATCTTTATTGAAATTCGTTAAAATTTTGTTTATCGAAGCAATAAAATAGATAATCAGCTTTCAAAGTCTTGTTCCAAAGTGAAATGGCAATTTTTGAAAGTGAATTAACGTTACATTGGGCAGAAACGAATTTTTCAATTTTCGAGTAATCATCCCAATCTTTTTTGGATAGGATAATTATAGAATTGTACAAAATTTGCAATGTATGTGTATCTATGACTTTTATCTTTAGTTCATCTCTTTAGTCTAGTATATCAAATATTTACAGATAAATTAATACATTTCAGCAATCATCTATTTTGAAATGTACAACTCATTATTAAATCGTATAGTTATTAAAAACCGTGGAAATAGGTGATAAGAGTGTTTTAAATCTGTATCCATATTAGGAATGTTTAAAAAAAGAGGTACGAATCTTAACTTGCGTTTTCGATGTTTTTGTTCCTGTGGGATCAAAAATTTGGGTTCTTAAAAAACAATTCATATAAACATATAAAATTACTATTTTTGAAAAAAAATCTACATGTGGTTCATTTTTAACCCGAAAGGAACAAAAAATCGAAAATTCTTCAAGCTTCAACTTAAAATAAATGAAGAATTCCGTTTTTACATTAATTTTATTGAAATTCTGAATAGTAATTGTATCAGAAATTTTAAACGACAAGAATTGAGAGGCGCATTTATATTCCCAGAATTCTATTATTTGACCGAAATTCCCAATTTTAATTCTTCCGAATTATGCCCATTACCATTGGGCATCATTTTCATTTTTTCAAATTTCAATTTGTCATAATTTTTAGATAAAAAATAAAATGATTTGAAATAGTAATTCGGGGAAAAATTACGAAAAAATTGTTATTCCTCTACGTAAAATAAATTCAAGCCCACAATCACTGATCACTGATCACGAGATAATCGACAGCATCCAGATAACAATTGTGCACGCACGATGCGCGCATTGTGCGGGTATTCGTGCGGGTATTCGTGCGGGTTATCCCGTACGTCGTGCACGCACATGATCACACATCTGCGACATCAATTGATGCACACATGGGTCGCACGTCGTGCAGTCACAATGCGTGCGGGCAGATTGCACGCACGAAGTGCAGGTCTAATGGGAGGGTTAATAAATAATTAATTTAATTGTTTTTAAATGTAAAATAACAAGTGGAAAATGGATTTTATATCGTTTATTATTTTATTAAAGTCGTGGATCTGCATATAACTCACTTATCGCAAATCATTGGTAAAGTTAAACGCAATTCGTAAAATAATATTATAATAAAGTTTGCTTCAGTCTCAAACTTTGGCAAAATTATTAGAAAAGCGTAAGGGCATGCTCTTCGGTGATCACGTGACCAAACCAGTCCTTGGTTATGAAATTTTTTTTGGTGTTCACCATGTCCAAACGCAATGATATATCGCTCTCAAAATTTGGAATATGGGAAATGAGACAATAAATTGCGTTTGTATATTTAGTTTCAGTAATAATTTTGAAAAAAATTATCCATGTAAAAAATAATGTGTAAAATTTCATAACCGAGCTTGGTCATGTGATCTCTACTTTACCGACGTTGAAAGCTTCTTTTTTTCTCCGCTAGAAATGGCTAAAAATGCTTCAAAAAATATTGACAGGTTACGTGTGTGCAGATACTTATTTTTTGATTTGCAACAAATGTGCAAATGTTATTGTTTATATTGATTTAAAAAAAATTTTTAGACGATTTAGTCCAAAATTTGTGGCAGTTATCAACATACGCGAATCAAAAAATCTGAAATGCATCAAACCAAACATTACCTGCAAAGTGCTCGACTCGAGTGGTAATATCCTATTTTATTAATTTATCAATACAATTTCTTTGAAATTATAAACATATTGATGTATACAAACGTTCTTTAGTGCTTTTTATTTAATCGTTCAAATTCTAAACACGATATCTCAATCTGTGTGGACGTAGTGAGCACCAAAAAAAAATGAAAATAATATTACACATTTATTTTTTACATGAATAATTTTTTTCAAAATTATTACTCAAACTAAATACACAAACGCAATTTATTGTCCCATTTCCTATATTCCAAATTTTGAGAGCGATATATCATTGCGTTTGGACATGGTGAACACCAAAAGAAATTTTCATAACCGAGGACTGGTTTGGTCACGTGGTCACCGTAGAGCATGCCCTTAAAGAAAAAAAAATCCACAATAACTTGAAATTCAAGAATTCAATTATGGATTATATTGCGATATATTTGATAAAACGCATAAAACTGGACAAAATAAGAGACGCCGGGAGCAGGAAAAGAATGACTTCTTCTTCTTTGCAAATGGAGGAAAAATTACACATTACGTACTAGTCAAGCGAGCGTTTAGCGATTGTATTTACTACGCGTATCGCTGATATACTGCCATCGCGCGCTTTTTGAAAATGATTATATATTTCAATAAAGATTTCGCTCAGTACATTTTAAACTTATATTATTTAAACGATTATATATATTTTCATATATAATTATAAAAATTATGCTTAAGTGATTTTATCAATTAAAATTTTTTCAAAACTTAATGTATCTACCAATTTTTCATTTATAATTGAACCGCCGCATGGTAGAAGAGGGTATACAATTTTTTGGTCAGAAAGCAAACGGTCCCTGAAAATGATAAAATTATTATTTAACAAATATTTTTGATATTATTCATTAAATTCAATTTCCAAAAATTAAAGTTCACAAGAATTTTCAAAAGCAGTGAAACACCATCGCGCTTGGACCAAAACATGTTCAGCCCGGTTCAATAATTAGTTTTTTAATATTGTTAATATCACGCTAATTTTTAATTTTGATCATTTTAAATTTCCGTAAATTTACGTCATCCCCAGCCATCACCGTGACTACACGATGTGCGTCGCATAATACCAACACTGCGTGACTGCATGCGTGACAGCGAAATGCGACGCATTCTGCTCGCACTCTGGTGCCCATCACTTGAAAGAGGCACGTGTTGGCAAAATTAATGCATTTTCGCACGCACGACGTGCCTCGCATGACGTGCAGGTTCAATGCGTCGCACGATTGTTATCTGGGCAGGATCAAAGTTAAATTACCTGAAAGAAGAATGAGCGAGTCCTCAGAGGAATCAACTGATAAAGAATCAGTAAGTCTAGAACACACTGAGCAGGATTCCAGTCTATTTGATAATTACTTAGAGCGGAAAGCAAGCCCGGTGACAAATAAAGACGTAGAAGTTAAACCAAATGCAGCCGGAAAATTATGGAAAAGAATTGAAAGAGATAATATGCTAAATTACAATGAGGAAGAATGGTTAAGACACCTAAGTTGGATGATTTCAAGAACAAGAAATTAACTATAATACGACTACACTTTGGATACCCTACGTTTACACAGACCGAAAGGGAAGAAATAGTTAAAAGGTCATTAAAGAAGCTCACGGCGATTACTTAGAAGAAAACAATATTATTAGCAAAGCAAGAGAAAAGGCAGAGTGGGCAGGAATGGATGAAGAAATAAAAAGGTACGTCAAATCATGTCCTGTCTGCGAACTTCAAAAGGCAGATAAGAAACCAGGCGATAGGGATTATCCCTGATATTCCCCTGAACCCACATGAGAAAGTAGTCATGAATATATTCGGCCTGTTTCTAGAGACAAAGGGCCGAAACAAGTATATTTTGAGTATCCAGGACAGATAAACGCGATACACTTTATTACTACCGATGAGAAACGAAAACTCTGAAAGCGTCCTAGAAAAATTAATGGGGCACATTAAAACTACAGCGTTCCATCTCCAGGCAAGCGGAAATATAGAAAGAATACACTCAAGATTAAGAAACATGATTGAGACTTCACTGGCGAAAAATAATAACGATTGGGTCGGGAACTTCAAGTTCATCAATTTCGCGATAAACACTACCAGGAACGTTACGACGGGGCTCTTGCCCTTTCAGATGACCTTCGGAAGAGCCCCAAACCTTCCCTAGATACTAGCCCGATCAACCACACTCATTTACAGCCTTCTAATAAGGAAATGGAAAGCCAAACATGAGCGAAATACCTACAAAAGGCTAAGGAGAGGATCCAACTACAAGAGAAGTCTAAAAGAAGATTAGATAAAAATATAACACGAAGCCACCCAATCTAAGAAATTGGAAACCTAGTTAAATCGAAAAATAACAGCATGTTAAACAAATTGGTACCCAGCTGGAAAGGCCCAGGCACACTAATTCAACTTCTAGATAAAACAACAACTTGATAATAACCCTAGTAGCAAGATAACTGCAGACTGGCGCAAGTTGGGCGCCAGCAAAAGAAGAATCTGTTTGCAGCCTGGCGCCCGGTTGGTTCCGCTTTGGCGTGCTGTTCTGGCACCAGAGTCTGGTATAGCAGATCCTGGCCCAGACTGGTCGTGATATACACCAGACAAAATTAAAATAACGTAAAATGGTACTAAATAGGTTTCTGTAATAGTTTTACACTATATTTCAGCCTTTTCTGGGAAAATATACTGCGGAGACGTCACAACATTCCAGGAGACACACTGAAATATTAAAAACATAACCTGTTGTCGTATAAGCTTGCATGCTTGCATGTTTGGTCATACTTGTGAATCGTTCAAATTTCCGATTGCTAGATTTTTAATTTCATTATTTATATTCTACATTAATTACTAGTGTATAAACTAAATACCAGAATCTGGTTCCTTTATTCACCAGATTCTGTTTTTCGTCTGGTCTGATCATTTCTCCCACCAGTCTGGTCGACTAGAGGGAGCAGATGCTAAGCCAGACTCTGGCCTCTGTCATAAAAAGCAGACGTTGCTAGTAGGGAAGTTACAAGAGCAAAATTATTAGAATCCACATAGATCAAATCATGCCGTTTTATGTTTCAGACAAACTGCACTATATATTAATTCAGATATTGTATGTGGGGGCCGCGTTAAAAAATTTAATTGTCCAAAATAGGGATATAATGCATTAGGACCACTGCGCAATTCACCAAATATGGACATATATAAAACTCCTTAATTCTAATTGGATATATAGACTTTTCCCACTCTTCCACATGACCGATAATGGATGATTATTGGAACTAGAGATCCTCTAGGGAGAGTTGAGACACGTGGGAATCGTTTCTGATTCGTTAGTGCCAACCGGAATACGGAAGTCCTATTAAGCGCACGATTTCCAAATAGCAACCAATCATAATGTCGCAACTATGAATTGAGATTAGGTTGTTCTTACAACTTTCACTAAGCGCATGCGTTGTCAAACATATATTCAAATTTTGTGACGGCTTCCGTATTTCGGTTGGCCTAGTCGAGTGGTGGGGGTTCAGGTTTCTCAACTCTCCCTAGAGGATCTCTGAACATTCTTGTGGAATATTAACCAAAAAGTGATGAATTTTCCCCAAGATTTGATGGGGAAAATTCCCTAGGCTATTATGTAATAATAACTAAAATTTCGGGAACTTCACCGAACTTTATGTAAGAAAAATTCCCCAAAATTTGTGGAATATTGCTTAAAACTTTGTGAATATTGATACTCATTATTTAGGGAAATCTGAGTCAGCTCGACAGTAGCAATGGAAGAGCCCCGCCCTGAAATAACCGCCTTGTTGATCACGGTAGCCTCGGCGCCAGGTAAGTATTCTTTGCTTCGCGTCGACTGCTCTCTTAAACACTCGACGCGTCATTTCTGTTGCGAGATAGGCGGCACGTCGCGCCCTGGCGGATTTTCTCCCGAACTGCCAGCTCAGAGCAACAAGATTTAAATTCTAACACTTATTAAAAGCAAATCACTGCAAAAAAAATGTAATTAAAAACAATAAATACATTTTTTTGCATGTAATATGCAAATCATTTATTACATTCTGACGTTAATAATAACAATTTATGAAATGAAATCTTTGAGATGACTATAAGATTAATAATTGTGCTAGTTTATCAAATATTTCAGGGCAAAATATATTCCTGAATATACGGTAATACTTCAAGAATTTTTACAAGACTTACCTAATCTACGTGGAAAATCAAACATTATTTTTGGAACGATACCCTGCATTCTTTAGGAATCATTCAATTCCCTAAATTGTAGGGAATATTCCCAAACTTTTGTATAAATTACCATAATTTTAGGGAAATTTCCCCAAAAATTGTAGGTATTATCTAATTTCCTAAATTTTAGGGAACTTTCTCCAATTTCTTAGTGAATTATAAGAACTTTTAGAGAAATTTCCCCAAATCTTAGGAAAAATGATTTTCCCCAACGAAAATGTCGAATTTTTTACAGTTTTACAGATGCACAGCTGAACAGAAAGGGTGGAAACTGTTCGTAAATCTGTAAGTATTACATTAATTGACACCTCTTTCTGACCCTCTGTATCATATATTGTTTATTAATTAATCATCTCTATCCAAGGTGGACTAAACCAAACAAGAAGATTTAATCTGAAGCTTGGTCAAGAAAGTATCCAGCCGTGCTATAACGTTTTTTCAACTGATCTTCCAACCTGAACTTTTTATATTTTTTATTTAATAATCCATTTGTATTTATTTTTAAAAAAATCTGAATTAACTTGCAAAACTTAAATTCCTGTTTAATCAGTTTATTTCTAGTAATTTAGTAGTTATCCTTATCCCAGTTTTCAAGTTTGTTTTAAATTAGATTCTAAAACAAGGAACCATCTTACACTGTAAAAATGTTTTTGGGAAATTTTTCCCACAACTGTGTTGACGCTAATTTCCACACATTTTGGGGAATTTTCCCTAAAGTTTAGTAGGGAGACTCCCCAAACATACTTGTTAAATATTAACCAAAAAGTGGTGAATTTTCCCCAAGATTCGACGGGGTAAATTCCCTATGCTATTGTGTAATAATACCTAACATTTCGGGAATTTTCCCGAACCTTATATAGGGAAAATTCCTCAAAATCTGTGGAATATTGCCTAAAGTTTGTGAATATTGATACTCATTATTTCGGGAAATCTCCCTAAACTTTTTTGGAACATTAACGAAAAAGTGGTGAATTTTCCCAAGATTTGAAGGGGAATATTCACTATGCTATTATATAATAATGCTTCAAATTTCGAGAATTTTCCCAATATTTATGTAGTGCAATGGAAAAGCCTCTGGGCCATGCATGTTTTGTTTCGCGTCGACTGCTCTGTTAAACGCACTCGAAGCGTCATTTCTGTTGCGAGAGAGGCGGCACGTCGTGCCCTGGCGGATTTTCTTCTGTACTACCAGCTCAGAGCGGCAAGATTCAAATAAAGGCGGTAGCGAAATCTGAACTGTATCGTGGTGCATAGCATAACTATTAGTATACTACTGTTAAATTATTTTTTTTGCATGTAACATGCAAATCATTTAGTGCATTCTGACGTGAACAACAAAACTGTATGGAAAAAATCTTTGAGACGACTATAATATTAATGAATCTTTTCTACAAAGAAAAAAATGTGTAAAATTATTCAAAATATTTTGATAGTTTATCCAATATTTTAGGGGAAAATATTTTCCCAAATATTTGGGATTATTCCCAAACTTTTGTATAAATTACCATAAGTTTAGGGAAATTTCCCCAAAAATTTTTGGTATTATCTACTTTCCTAAATTTTAGGTATTATCTACTTTCCTAAATTTTAGGGAATTTTCCCCAATTTTTTAGTGAATCATAAGAACTTTGAGGAAAATTTCCCCAAATCTTGGGGAAAATGATTTTCCTCAACGAAAATGTGGATTTTTTCCCACTAAAAAGTGGGGAAAATTCCCGAAATTTTTTACAGTGATACATAAAACATGAGGTAATAAGTTGGGACGTTACACTCTTGAAAAAGTAAAGGACGCTATTGAAAAAATATGGGACAGTATAAAAGAACACACTAAAATTCCATATAAACAGTTTAATAAAGCAATCAAATTTTTTTTCATTCTATTCACTTTCAGTTGGATGGGAAATTTTATAAACAAAAATTAGGAGCATCAATAGGATCTGTTCTCTCACCATTCACTCACATTATTTACCACGTAACACAATGATTCGTTAAAATTAAAACTATGAAAAATAGTAATTCGGAAAAATTAAAATTAGGGGGAATGGTAATTCGGAATCATGAAAATTATGACGAATGGCAATTCAAACAAATTAAAATTATGCAAAACAGTAGTTGGGAAAAATAAAAATGAGAACAAATTGCAATTCGGAAAAATAAAAATGAGGGCAATTCGTAATGCGGATAAATAAAAATAATGCTAAATGAGAATTCGGAAAAATAAAAATGAGGGAAATCAGTAATTCGGAAAAAAATAAAAATTATGACGAACGGCAATTCCGAAAAATTAAAATAATTTTAAACAGTGATTCGGAAAAAATAAAATAATGCCAAATGGCAATTCCGTGAAATAAAAATGATGTAAAACAGTAACTGGGAAAAATAAAAATTAGGGCAAATTGTAATTCGAAAAAATACAATTTGTGGGAATTGCTAATTAAAAAAAAAAAGAAAATCATGACAAGTATTAGTTCAGGAAAATAAAAATTAGAGTGGTAATTCGTTAAAATTCAAATTGTGCAAAACTAATTCGGAATAATAAAAATAAAATCAAATAGTACTTCAAAAATATAAATGAGGGGAAATTCTAATTAAAAAATATTAAAATTGTTAAGAATGACGATTGGGGGAAAAAATTAGGGTGGTAATTCGGAAAAATAAAAATGATAAAAAATAGTAATTTAAAAGAAAAAAATTATGCCAAATGGCGATTGGGAAAAATAAAAATTGGGGCAAATGGTAATTCAGTAAAATAAAAATTATGCCCAATAGTCATTCGGGATTATAAAATTTATGGCGAATGTTAATTCGGAAAAATAATAATGAAGTCAATCCGTACCGGAAAAATAGAAATTAATACAAATTCTTTTTCCGTCAAATGAATTTCGGTAAAATAAACATTCAGAAAAGTAGAATTTTGGGAACATTCCACTAAAATTAATTTAAAAACAGAATTCCTTATACAAAAGATTGGCTGAAACGATTCAAACTTTCAAAGTTATGTATATTTTACAAAAAATATTTCAATACACAGAAATGCAAAAAAATGCCACAAATCGGAATTTTCGTACAATTCTGTAATTATCCTAATATACAAATAATGTTGGAACATTCACTCAAAAGAAGGTTTCTGTATAATGTAACTAAATTTACATTCGAAATTGCTATTTCACACCGAAATAGGATTATAAAACTCGATTATTGACTATTTTGTTTCCGTAAACAAAAATTTCTTTTCTCCTTTATAAGAAAAAATTTCCTTAATTTCCATCAAATTAATTTAAAAAGGGACTTCTTAATATTTTAATTTGAATTCTAAAGTTCTCAAGATGAGATTTCCAAAAGTCATATAAATCATAGGCCACAAATCGCAATTTTTGTACAATTCTAAAATTATCCTAATATCCCGGTCATTTCCCGGTTTCCCGGTCCAGCGGCCACTCTGATAAAATCTTGAGACAGTTACTCAAAAATATCTGCCTGATGTAACTGCTTATTGACTATTTTGTTTCAAAAACAAAAATTTCATTGATCTTTCCCCTTAGGGGCGTTGGAATCAGACCCTAACCTCAAAATTAAATTGCCTCATTTGATTCAATAAATACTAGAATTACATCTTTGTTACTTGGGTCTGTATTCAGAGCGAAAAATTGGCTAATTTCAATACTTTTTATGCAAAACGATTTTTCGGATTCTAAGCCAAGCATTCGAAAAAATCGTTTTACACAAAAAGTATTGAATTTAGCCAATTTTGCACTCCGAATAGAGACCTGATTCAAGACAAGAGTATGCCCTAAGTATCACAAAAAGATGTAATTCTAGTATTTATGGAGTAAAATGAGGCAAATCAATTTTCAGGTTAGGGCGACTTGGGTACAAGTACCGGTATACGTCCACCGATGGCGCCACGTCACCGTCAACACAAGCAAACATCTGCTTGCTAAAAAACATGAAAATTTCCAATTTGTAAATCATAATCAACTTCCTAGGATCAGGAAGAATAAACATTGCACACAGTCTGCGCATAAATTTATATTTTTATATAAATTTGACAACCGCCAAAATGCGTCACGTTTATTTCGCGTTTGAAAGTGCCTGTCTCATGATTGACAAGACATTTACTTGTGTTTACGTGGCGCCCTCGGCGGACGCGTTCCGGTACTTCGTCTCCAAGTCGCCCAAAAATTTAGTTGCAACAAAATACATGGAGGCCTGAAGTCTGATTTCAACGCCCTCAAGTAAAAATTACTTCAGCGAATTTTCAATCCCCTGAAATATATTTACAACTACTCAAATTAAAATCACATGTTCGGAAAAGTGAATTCCATAGTTGCACTCGAAGCATCAGGACTAGGACTTGAACTCCCTGAACTGAGAGTCTCTTCCTTAAGTCTCAGACCCGTCTGATCCTTCTCCTTCATTTTCTCCTTTTCCTTACTCTTATCCTTCTCCTTCTTGTCCTTCTCCTTCCCGTGTTTATGATCATGTTTATGTTTATGCTTATGCTTGTGTTTTTTCTTATCCTTCTTCTTCTTCTTGCCCTTGTTCGCCAAATCTCCTTTCCCTTTATGATCCTCCTCCTGCGTAAACATTCCCGGCTCAAAACCAACCGGACCTTCCGTTCCCGTTATTCCCGGAAGTGATGCCGAATTATCACTGTAATAATCCGACTTGACTTTCCCGTCACTCGACAGCTCGGAACTTTCCTGGATCTTCACCCTCTTCACATCCGGGTTCTCCAAAACATTCACAGATCCCGGAACTTCCTTATCAGGCGACGCTTTTCTTTTCGCGGCCACAACTTCCGGCTCGGGCAAAATCTCCTTCAAAACCGGCGGGGGTTTCTCTCTTTCAGGAGTGACTTTTTTGGGTCTCATCAGCATCTCAAGTTCCTTAACCGGAAGACAAAGAGGTCGCTTTGATCCGTAGAGAGTGTAATAAAAATCAACCCAGTCGCATCTCAGTTTTGCATCATGGGACAACTCATTGTTGATCAACTCCCAAATCGTGTCAACCAATTCCGGCTTGTCTAAAGGATGTTTGTGAGCCCTCTCGAAAGGGGGATTCTCGACCATGAGTCTCACCAATCGGTGTCTCACTCCAGGGTGTTTATCATGCTTAGCAAGATTGAGAAGAAACACCAAGTCCTCCCATTTGCCATCCACCCTTGTAAAGTCAACCAAAGCTTCGAGAGCCGCAATCCGGATATCGATGAACTGTCCATAAGCTGCGTAGGCTCTAAATATATGAGGATTGCTCGGCAGGTGTCCAAATTTCTGCAAAATCCTGATTACCTTGAGACAAGCAACACTGACCGTGTATTTATAACAAGGGAGCAGCTTCTCCAGATTTAAATTCCGCGTCACCTCTTCCAGAATTGCTTTCGTGTCGATCGAAAGAGACTCCGCAGTGATTGCAGTTCCTTGCTGGACGCTGATGACCGGCGTTACAGTCGCGCCCAAAGCTTCAATCAAGGCAGCTCGATAGTAATTATCCGAGTAGCGGTTTTTGCTGTTGTCATTGTACTTGAAGAGGTCCATCAAAAAGGCGAGTACTTCCGGCGGACAGATTCCATGCGCGTTTCTCAAACCCGCCATCGCAACGGGAATGGTCTTCTGCAGAAAATAGTGCTGGAAATTCTGAAAGTTGTTCTGCTTGATGATTCTTCTGCAAGAAGCGGAACCGTACAATTTCCTGAAGATTGCTAACATCGCTGGCGGTCCAGCCCAGGTTGCTACCATCGCATTCGCCACTTTCGTGAGGCAGTGAGCAGCTCTGAGCCTGACTTTGTAATAACAATTCTCGTTTTCTATGGTGTCAGTCAGCGCCAATCTCGTGGCGGGAGTTGCATGATTCTGCAGAGCTGCGATAGCTTCAGTCTGTGCTGTCACGTCCCTCTCGTGTCTGAGTTGATACTGCCACTGATAATCGGGCTGCTCGATCTGAACGGCCCTCATCAGAGTCATTTCAGGATCGACTCGAATCCACAAAACGGGGGAGTCGTCCATAGCCGAGAGATCCATGTCCACTTCTTCTCCAGTGCAAAGAGGGATCTTCTTCTTCTTGTTCCTCCTGCTTTTGCTGTGACATGTAATATCCGCCTTTGCGACTGTTCCTTCTATCTGCAAAGTGTGTTTGAAGGGTCCGTCCAGTTCCTGAATGTTCACCAAGAGAGGACCAACGTACTTCCTGATTCCCTTCTGATGAGCCGTGTCTTGTCGAATCTCCAACTCGACAGTATTCCTCTTTCTGTTAAACACAAAACTCAGATTGAACTTCGCATGTCCTCCGGTTCTGACCCACTGGTCAATAAAAACCGCCATGTCTTTCCCAGTGACGGTGAAAATCGCCTTTGTGAAAACGTTCGTGCTGATTAACATGTGAGACCATAAACCCGAATCAAGCCTCTGCTGTGCTGCGTTTGCAGCCAAGGAGAGCTGTTTGTTAAAAACCTGGAGAAGGAGTTCCTGCCCAATTCTGTGCTCCAACATTCGCATCACCAGATGCGCCTTTTTCCTCAAAACCTCGCTATACTTCGGTGACATGGTGTGGAGATTTCTGATCGGGAAGTAAAATCCCGGGTCTGGAGCTCTTGGGACTGGCGCTGGAGTGTTTGCCGCCATTGGAAGAGGCGCTGGTGGCTGTGAAGGATCGAGAATAATCCCTCCGAACTGCTCCTCGTACTTGACGACTTCCTGAAGCTCGGATTGAATCCAGTCGCGGTACTCGTTGTTCCCGAAGCACTTCTTGGCATAGAGACCAGTCAGATAAGTCGAAATGCCTTTCGGCAACCAGGTGTCTGACCAATTCTGCATCGAGATGAAGCAGCCGAAGAATTGCTCTGCAATCGCCTGAGCCATGGCTCGTTTCGTCAGGTACACCTGATCGATTATCGGCGACGAATGAAGCAGATTCGTGTTTAAGATGCTCATCGTCGAGTAGGCGCTGATGTCTTCGTCGAGTTCGTCGACAAAGACCTGCTTGTAGCAGGAATACGGGTATCGATTCGAGAGGGTTTCCTCATAAAATTCGAAAGCCTCGTGGACATACTTTGCCGAGACTTTCAAAGAGGGGAGGAGTTGGGGAAGACAGAAGTGGGCGACTTCGTGCATGTTGGGGTCAACATAAACCTCGAAGGGTCCAACTGCCAGGGCTATGTTTGGGGCCGAAGCTGGTGTGTTGAGCACATAGTGGTAGGTTTTCCGTCTCATGTCGGGCGTGTAGATTGTCTCGACGAGGTCCCCGCAGGAAACGGCGATCATGGAAACGTCGACGGTGAATTCGAGTTTCCAGGTGCAGGGTTCCGCGAACGAATCGATACAGGGAAACCAGAGTCGCGAGGCATTTTCGTAACTGTAGGTGTACATGTGGGATCCTCGTTCCGCGTGGGATCTCGTGTCCTGGTCATTTTTTTTCGGAACTAGGGCAAAGTGAACGCCACCCTCGGGATTCTCGAGAGTGAATTCGATCCCGATTCGCAGAGGGCGACCCTCGACGACCAGGTGGTCTGGTTTTCGAGGAATTGGGATCACCAGTTCACCTGCATTCGCGTCCGAATCGACTTTCTGAGCTGCGGCGAGGTGCAGTTTCGAAAAAGCTTCGAGCGATCGTCTGCAACAAAAAAAGAAATATTTGTGTTTTTTCATTTTCTAAGTTATCAGACTTCACAGTTTATTAATTAATTTTTTAGCAGAGTTGACTTGAACCAATAATAATTTTAGATCAAACAGTTGCATTGAGAAACAAAAAGTTGAAATTTCTAGCAAAAGAGATGAATTTTCAACAAAATAGTTGAATTTTGAAACTGATAGTTGAATTTTCAATCAAGAAAAACATATTTTCTACCAAAACATATTTTCAATCCAGAAGGATGAAATTTATATCCAAAAAAGAAGAATTGTCAACAAAGCAGTTAAATTTTCAACCAACAAGGGTGACTTTTTAACACAATAGTTATATTTTCAACAAGTAATTAAATTTTTAACCAAATTGTTAAATTTTCAACCAAGAAATATGACTTTTTAAAGAAATGATTGAATTTTCAACAAAATAATTACATTTTTAACCAAATAGTTGAATTTTCAATTTAAAAAACCAACATATTTTCTACCAAAACATATTTTCAGTCCAAAAGGAAGGATTTCTATCCAAAAAAGACGAATTTTCAACAAAACAGTTACATTTTCAACCAACAAAGATGACTTTTTAACCGAATGATTGAATTTTAAACAAAATAGTTGAATTTTCAACAAAATAATTACATTTTTAACCAAATAGTTGAATTTTCAATAACAACAAAAAAACATTTGCTACCAAAACATATTTTCAATCCAAAAGGACGAAATTTATATCCGAAAAAGACGAATTTTCAACAAAACAGTTAAATGTTCCACCAACAAAGATGACTTTTTAACAAAATAGTTGAATTATCAACAAAATAATTAAATTTTTAACCAAATAGTTGAATTTTCAATTTAAAAAAACAACATATTTTCTACCAAAACATTTTTTCAATCCAAAAGGACGAAATTTCTATACAAAAAGTCGAATTTTCAATAAAACAGTTAAATTTTCAACCAACAAAGATGTCTTTTTAACCAAATGATTGAATTTTAAACAAAATAGTTGAATTTTCAATAAAAACAAAAAAAATTTGCTACTAAAACATATTTTCAATCCAAAAGGACGAAATTTATATCCAAAAAAGACTAATTTTCAACAAACCAGTTAAATTTTCAACCAACAAAGATGTAATTTTAAGAAAATAGTTGCATTTTTAACCAACAAAGATGAAATTTCAACAAAATAGTTGAATTTTCAACCAAATAATTAATTTGTAACCAAATAGTTGAATTTTCAACCAATAAAGATGACTTTTTAACAAAATGATTGAATTTTAAACAAAATAGTTGAATTTGCAACAAAATAATTAAATTTTTAACCAAAGAGTTAAATTTTCAATAAAAAAAAACAAAGGACGAAATTTCTATCCAAAAAGATGAATTGTCACAAAATAATTAATATTTTAATCCAAAAGTTCAATTTTCAATAAAAAAAAACAACATATTTTCAATACAAAAGGACGAAATTTCTATCCAAAAAAAGACGAATGTTCAACAAAACAGTTAAATTTTCAACCAACAAAGATGACTTTTTAACAAGATAGTTGAAGCTTCAACAAAATAATTAAATTTTTAACCAATTAGTTGAATTTTCAATTCTAAAAAACAACATATCTTCTACCAAAACATATTTTCAATCCAAAAGGACGACATTTCTATCCAAAAAAGACGAATTTTCAACAAAACAGTTAAATTTTCAACCAACAAAGATGACTTTTTAACACAATAGTTGAATTTTCAACAAGTAATTACATTTTTAACCAAACAGTTAAATTTTCAACCAATAAATATGACTTTTTAACCAAATGATTGAATTTTAAACAAAATAGTTGAATTTTCAATAGAAAAAAAAAAAAATTTTGCTACCAAAACATATTTTCAATACAAAAGGACGAAATTTATATCCAAAAAAGACTAATTTTCAACAAACCAGTTAAATTTTCAACCAACAAAGATGTCATTTTAAGAAAATAGTTGAATTTTTAACCAACAAAGGTGAAATTTCAACAAAATAGTTGAATTTTCCACCAAATAATTAGATTTTTAACCAAATAGTTGAATTTTCAACCAACAAAGACAAAATAGTTGAATTTTCAACAAAATAATTACATTTTTAACCAATTAGTTAAATTTTCAATAAAGAAAAACATATTTCCTACCAAAACATATTTTCAATCCAAAAGGACGAAATTTATATTAAAAAAAGATTAATTTTCAACAAAACAGTTAAATTTTCAACCAACAAAGATCAATTTTTAACACAATAGTTGAATTTACAACGAAATAAATAAATTTTTAACCAAATAGTTATATTTTTGACCAAGAAAGGTGACTTTTTAAGAAAATAGTTGCATTTTCAACAAAATAATTAAATTTTTAACCAAATAGTTGAATTTTCACCCCAGAATAATATTTTTTCTACCAAAAAAGACGCATTTTGAATCCAACAGGACGAAATTTATATCCAAAAAAGACGAATTTTCAACCAACAAAGATGACTTTTTAATAAAATAGTTGAATTTTCTACTAAATAGTTGAATTTACAACAAAATAATTCAATTTTTAACCAAATAGTTAAATTTTTGACCAAGAAAGGTAACTTTTTAAGAAAATACTTGCATTTTCAACAAAATAATTAAATTTTTAACCAAATAGTTGAATTTTCAACCAACAAATATGACTTTTTAACAAAATATTTGAATTTTCAATCAAGAAAAGATATTCTCTACCAAAACATATTTTCAATCCTAATG